>OMMV01000137.1:1556-21689 GCA_900302635.1 Chatrabus melanurus
ATATTTAATGTATAAATGTTTGGTTTGCAGAGAGAATTTCAACGTAGCTTGCACCTTGAGCGGTTGTAGATTGCACACTATGCACAAAGGGGTTTAAGCTGGGTTTACAAGTTACACCATGTTTAAGGTGCTACATGGGAGTTCACGTCAGAGTGCAATGTGTGGACTTTTTTCATCCTTGTCTACAGCAGCGATGGAATCAACAAATCGCAGGGCCACATGTAGACAGACAAACACATTCAGACTCTCACTCACACCTACGGTCAATTTAGAGTCACCAATTCACCTAACCTGCATGTCTTTGGAAGTGGGAGGAACCTGGAGCACCCAGAGGGAACCCACACAAACACGGGGAGAACATCCAAACTCCACACAGAAAGGACCAGGTCGGAAGTGAACCTTGGACCTTCTAATAGTGAGGCACCAGTGCTAACCACTAAGCTATCGTGCTGCCAAACTTCAATCAATTTCAATTTATTTATGCAGTGCCAAATCACAACACGTCACCCCAAGGCACTTCACAAGAGTAAGGTCGAACCGTACCCAACCATATCGTTCACATATCTGCCTCCGTACCTTCTATGAAACTAAAGAATTAAAAACTTTATTCACCATGGATCAGATTAGACCTGATTCTTCTCTGTCTGATGGATGAATAGTTTCTTTGTCTTCAAGCTGATATCACTCAGGTTTTTCTGACGTATTTGTCACTGCAGCCCCAAATGATAACATGATAGCAGGAAAAAAAAAATCAGAGATTAACAATTAGCGTTACGGCTGCTGTAGGTTTGTCAACATTCACGAGTTTTTCCGTGCTGTAAGTTTTTCAACATGTTCTGCCATTTATGTTTTTGCTAGGGGTGGGCAGATCGATGCAAATATCGATAGTATCGATTCAAACGTTGGTATTGGTATCAGAACGATGGTAGCGTGATGGAATTGATACTTTAGTTTCTCTTTCTCTCCTCTACGTTCAGTACGTTGCTCCCATTTCATCAAAAAGTTCTGCGCAAACACCCCTCCTTTTTCCTCATTGCATGCACACTTAGCTCCTCCTCCCCTGCTCTGCTGTGTGTTGTCCTGTGGACACGTGACTCAGCGGCGCCGTGAGCACACACACATGGGATGCTGAGTGAGAGGAGAGAGAAAGAGGAGCACTGTGTGGATGTATTTTACACCTGTAAGTGAAAATACTGCAAACTGCGATGTCCAGTAAAAAGCCAAAGGTTGAGAATGAAAGCCAATAATAGTGTGTGCTTTTGTTTCTTTATTTGCAGCTTATTTACTTTATTTTTCACAAATGATTCTGTGCATTTTGTTTATTAAAAAAAGCAGAGAAGTGTAATGACAGGGAGAAATTTTGTTTTGTTGTATTACTGTTTCTGAACAAAAACCTCTCACTGAAAAAACAAGCTTTAAAATATTTGTTCTGGAGTAATAATTTTATGCATATTTCATGTTTGAAAATTGTGTTCATTACAGTAATAAAAAAAAATTTTTATTTGCCTCAAAACTTTGCAATCTGTCGTGGGTTTTAACATGCACATGATTAACTAATTGACAGTGGAAAGCAAAAATCACAGAATTATTTAGTGGTCATGAAAATGTATCCAGATTTAGCATATTGATGATGTATCCACCTCAAAAATCGTGACACGCTGCTCTCCCCTATGAAAGCACATAAGCTGTCAAAAAGTATCTGTATTGGTGTCGGTATCAGCAATACTGGACGTGTATTTACTTGGTATCACATCGATACCAAATTTTGCAGCATCACATACCACTAGTTTTTGCTTCATCTCAGTGATATCTTCTTAACAGCTCCTTAATAAACAGCTGTCTATTTTCTACCTCCTTACTGACTTTGCAGACTGAACATATAAGAAACTTACAGCACTCATAGTACGTTTGAACATTTATTGACCTAAATCAGCTGTAACACTGGGCTATTCAATCTGTACACACTCTGAAAGTGTGAGCCAGTTTTACGCATTGCAGCGAGCACACATAACAATGTTGTTTTGTTACAACTGCGCTTGCGGGTAATAGATCAGCATTTGTATCATGTTGACAAACACAAATAAACAGCATAGAATCAAACATAAGATATGCAGATACTGTATGCAGTCGCTCAACGCACACAGGGATACAGAATGTGTACAATCACAATTGTATAGTTGTGTGGAATCATTCATGTCTTGCTTCACGACTGACTTTGAACATGACAAAGATTACTAGTAGAGCGCATCTGATACATTGGTGACCCCTGCTGTGAAATGTGTAAGTGTGAACGTGACAGTGAATGGCTGTCTGTTTGTGTTAGACCTGTGACACATAATGTGCCCCACGCCTCCCTCTGTCAGTAGATTGACACATTCAAAAATCGAACTTCCAGACACAATATTTTGGTCATCCAATAATTCTGTTGGTGGCAAAGGTTAGAGTTTGGGTGTTAAAGCTAATTTTAGCAACATTTACAAATTAAGACAACTACTGCTGCTAAGGTAAAAACCTATTTATCTCACACATGAAGATCAACAAGATAAGAAAGAAAATGGATGGACAGATGGATGGATGGAGGGATCAGTGGGTGGATGGATGGATGGATGATGAAACTGTTGAATTTGGTGACCAAAATGGATTTTCAAGCTGTTGCTTGAATAAGGGCTATGCAATAAAATAATCCAAGATCTGTGGGGAAACAAGCGTGTTTCATCTAAATAAGGCGCAGAAAAGAAACTGAAATTTAAAATTTTCAAATAAAACCAAGCCTTAGAGAAATCTAACCTCTGATCTGCTTAAACCCCTTAAGTAAGGATCATCGCATCTTTGTAAGACTCTGTCACTCAGCGCTCTCTGAGCCGACAGATTCCGTTTACAGATAATGCCCGGGAATCTCCGGCCAGATACTCTGTCACTAGAAAGCTGTTTTTCCACACAGATTACATCAGACTTGGTTTGAAACAGCAATGCACTAGACACAAAGACACTTACCAAATGATAGCAGCTTTGCCCATTAGTATCTCGTTTTAAGAAGACGTAAACCATTATAAAGTGAAGTGGGGCCCAATCTTCTCATTGGGCCGTGACGAAGGACTTCGTGTGCAATTATTTAATGGCCTTGTGCAACACTGAGCGGTGAGACAGAGACACTGACAGACACACGGCCTTTCAAGTTGGTCAGAAAGAGAATAGAGATATATGATGTTACCATTCTGTGAGGCTGCCATAATTTACAGCCAACAGCTGGCTCCTCGGAGCACCCACGGGGATGATCCCACCTCCCTGAGACATCAGGAATGAACCAACAGCACCACCGTGCATGCATGCACGCCCACATCAATGCGAGTCAGACTGTTAATTCTGATGCAACAACCTGGAGCTAGAATGCTCCAATGATGATAAACAAACAGCATTTTGGATTGGGAAGGACGGATGGGGAGGATAGATGGAAAGAAGTACAGAGGCAGGGAAGGAGAGCGGCAGTGCTGGGCAAATAAGACTCAGGGGCTTTTTTTTTTCCTTCCAAACATGAGATAGTTTCGGTTCTGTTAAAATGTATGTTTGAAGTTGGGGCTCAGCTGAACTGAAGCTGTTTGAAATACACTGATGCAAGAGTGAAGCAGGAGATGACAGAGAGAGAGAGAGAGAGAGAGAGGGGGAAAGGAGGTGGGGGAGGAAAGAGAAAATGAAGAAAGACAGAAAAGAGGCCCCCAGTGGTGCAAAGCGGACATTGCAGCAGATACTTGGTAGAATCAATGAGAAAAACGCAAATGTTAAAAAAAAGTAAATGGAGAAATGAAGGACAGATCATGGGTGAGGTACTTTTTAAAAATCTACAGCAAATAAGTGTAACATATACAGTCTTGTCCATAATTATTTGGACTGTGACACAATTTTTGTAATTTTGTCTCTTAAATGAAACAATCCATATGTGCTTGTAGTGTAGACTTTCATCTTTAATTGAAAAGTTTATAACAAAAATATTGCATTCACCATTTAGGAATTTCAGACGTCTTTATACATCATCCCTCAATTTTCACTAATTGAACAATGTTTTGTAATTGTACAAGAACATTTCCAAATTAATATGTCTTTGACTTCATACAGACGTCTTATATCAGTCCTTAAGAAATACAAACAATATGGTACTGTATGGTAAATCTGTCTGGAGTAGGCAGTTCTCAAAACCTGAGTGATGGTGCAAGAATGAGACTAGTGAGGGAAACCACCAAGACAACCAGACATCTCTGAAGACATTATTGCCTTCTGCTCATGTGAATGGAGAAACTGGGGATAGTGCAAGTTTTGTTTGTTGTGTGACCTGTCACAGCTTCAGGGTGGAGTGGCACAAAGAAGGATTTTTCACACAAGAAAACACATCAAACTGAGGCTAAAGGCTCCCATGCGCCTTTTGACTAACCTTAGCCAAAATTTCACATCTTCTTTGGAATAAAATCCTTCTCTGTGCCACTCCACCATGAAGCTGTGAAACTGGTGATGCAATAGACACAAGTTGCACAATGAACAATTTCTCCAATCACAGCGAAAGAAGCCTATAACCATTTCAGAGTTGTCATGCGTGTCTTGGCGGCTTCCCTCATGAGTCTTCGTCTTGCGCATGTAGCGGTTTCACTCTGCGTTGTGTTGTTTTGTTAGTTGTTTTCTTTTTTTACAGGGCGTGAGGCATTCAGTGTCACTTGCTCTTTTTTCAATTCCCTCTTTTCCACCTTGGAGTACTGTTGCCTCGGCAATGCAAACGCAGCCATGATGCACAGAACGTCCCAGATCAAAAGTGTCCCAAAGTCACACAAATAGTCATCTTTTGTAGGCTCAACTCTGCATCCCACTCACGGTTGCACCCGTAATAATGCTGCTCCTACGCTCCCGGCTGCACGGTATCTTCATGCTGCGGAAATCACTGGTCCACAGCCTGGCGAAGTGAAGAGCCAAAGTACCGATAAAAGCAGGAACACCCCAGTAAAGAAATGGAACGGATCACGACACCAGTTGCAGTCTGTACTACTGCTCCTCCCTGGGATCAACCTCACAGTCAGTGGCATAGGAGGCATGCGTTCTAACCACGAGGCTAAAACCTGAGGCCCCTAGAGTCTGAGGTTTACTTTGCTACACAGCACCTCCTGCTGGCCACCGTTGCACACAGTCACTCAGCTTTAGACAACTGCCTACACCAGATTTAGCATGCAGTACCATACTGGTTGTATTTTTTAAATTGATTATGTAAATGAAGTTCAAGACATATTCAGTGACTTGGAAATATCCATGTATCCATCCTGACTGGCTGTAAAAGTGATCATTTATATTTGTCCAATTACTTATGGCCTCTGAAAATGGATTGTCTATGTATACAAATGGATGTAATTCCTAAATGGTTAATGCAATATTTTTTGTTAAATCTTCTTAAATTAAAACTGCAGGTCAACACGACAAGCACATCTTGATTGTTTCATTTCAGCTCCATTGTGTTGGTGTACAGAAGCAAAATCACAATTGTGTTGCTATCCAAATACTTGTGGACCTGACTATACAAAGACAAAATTAGTGCCAATAGATTATGGACTGTCTTCGCTGTTTAAAAGGCCTCTAATTTGGGAAGGTCAAAAATGACGGTGTCTTTTTTTTCCCTTCTATCCGACCTTTTTCAAACTGTCCAACACACACCCGTTTGCACGACACTTTAATCAGAGCGTGGCATGCTCTCAGTCCAGACAAAGCCCAATCAGGGCGGTGATAATTTGGCTTCTCCTTCAATCAGCAGCACCGTAATTGCATCAGTCACAATCTCCATTTCATCTTTCATCTCTGTGTCAGGGTGGCGGACAAGAGACAGAAGGACACTCTGAAGCCCAGACCTATCATTAAAACAGACAAGCAGCACATACAGGGGGAGCAGACAAAGAGAACAATACAACAAATTGTCGACTGAACAAGGCTCACTCAGCAGCTCCCTGTGCTGCTCACTTTCACGGTGAAACAGTGGTGATGTTCCATGTGTGATATGGAGCAGTAGAACACATTGATCACAGCTATCAAAGTCTGTTGTCATAGTTTGACAGGTTTCTCAACTTTCACATTTCCATCAACATTTCCTGTTATTTCAGAGTCACACACCTGCATTCCCCTAATCACCGTCGCCACTGTCTATAATAATGTTCACACTTTGCCAGCTCTCTGTGTCTGCTGCCTTATTAAACTGCGTTCGCAATATCCCGGTAAAACATTTCCATTATTGTGTGTGTGTGGAGTGTGGCTTGGCGGAATGCGACGTGCACAGCAAAAGCGCTGTTGTTGAACTTTGTCCATGCGCAGAGTTTAAGCAGCTCCTACACCTTGTCGAGTTCGGTGCCGAGTTTTCCCTCACAGCACCTCGGCACAGCTTGTGTGTGCTTCGAGGGGAGGTCGGCATGCTGCTCGGCACAGAGCGGCACAACTCGGGAAAGCTTGTTAAAACTTGTGCCAGTTTTGAACGTGTTCACAATTTTTTTGGAGCTCGGTTTGACTCCCCGATGCCTCGGGCACCTCACATTCAGCTTGGTGCAAGCTCGTCGCATGTTGGCATCCAATTTTCATGCCGAGCATAGAATCGCTCCGAGATATGAGGGGTTGAAGACCGAGTGTGCTCCGCATCTTTCCCATGCCGTCCTGAGCCAAGCATGTGTGGGGCAAAGGTGGATGGGAGTCCACTGAGCTCTGGAAAAAAAAAAAAAAACTTTTCCCAACTTTTGCTGAGTGGTGTGCCTGCTCAGGAGGACTTGATACCAAATGCGGCCAGGCAGGAGCTGCCCTGGGGCAGTCGGAGGAGGCATGCTGCACTGACTTGCAGCTTGGCCTGTTACGGCACAAAACGGCACCAAACTCAGCAAGGGGTAAGAGCACCTTTACTTCTGTACCGACAGTCGATGAGCATAGAGGACTGTTCTAACAATGAGGATCATGCTAATAAAATACGCATATGAATTTCCAGAATTGTGCAACAACAAATTCGTTTCTTAGTAGTATTAATGTGAACACACCTCCTGGCTTTCCAGCCATTGGGAATAACATTTTTATCTAACCCCTTGTATTAGATTCTTTGTAGTCATTATTATTATTATTATTATTACTATTATAGAAGTAAGAGGTTGAAAATGATTGATTGAAAATATGTAAAGTAAAAGAGCAGTTACCAAGTGAAAGAGAGGGAGGATAGTGAGTGAAAGGCAAAGGAGAAATGTAGGAATTCCTTTGACTATTGTTACCGTTTGGTAAAATTAGTATAGGTCATGCATGTCATATATTACATATGGAAAATTAGTCTGTGAATGAATAAATGAACACTTGAAATTCTTATTGGTCACAGAAGACACCGATAGAGAAAATCCATTTCACATTGGAGAACAGGACTGGACTGAGGATTCACAATAAGATTACCTACTAATTCCAATCAATCAGTCGAGATTTAGCTTTAAATTGACAGAAATATTTTCACCAAATATTTCAGCTGGGAATTACATCCACATAGCCACATTTTTTTTTTAAATGGAAAAAACTGATTTCTAGCTCTAATGTAAAAGCGACACAAGAATGGGAGCCCTACCTGGACCAAGAAAGTCCCAGAGCTTGTTTAAAAGAAATGAACAGATTTGTCAGTGATGGAAGGGATAACGGAGATCATTGCATGATGTGAGGAAACACAATGCATATTTTGAAAAAATTTCCATCTTGATGTCTCAGTAGTAAAACATCACTGATCTACTGATAATATTATCTATAAGAGATATAACAAGTAAAAATGAAAAAAAAAAAAAGCGTGTCAACGGGCAATGTCTAGTTCTCTCCTTTTCATACACAATCAACAAGAACAGCTTGTCCCCCACTTCCAACTAATGGATTCACAATGGGCAGCGTAGATAAAAGCAGACAGAAGGATCAATTTAGATGATCTATGAAAGTTATTAGTAATGACATTTATGAATATTTTATGGAAGGTAGAGAATGTCATCATAAATTTTTATATAAGGAAATGAGGCGGGAATATAAAACAAACAGCATTAAACATTGAACGTGGCCCTCATGTCAAAAAGATTGTGTCCAGAATAATGGGTGAGTTAATGGGAACGAGAGGGGATGAATAGAGCGAGGTGGGAATCAGTTGTCCACGCTATTTCTGCTTCTTTGTTGTGATGGAAAGGTCAAGTCGGTGTGCCTAAAGAGCAAAGCTAAGGCCGAGAAACCCTGTGCGTGTGCGTGTGAGTGTTCAGGGGTGAACGTGAGAGCCAAATCAATATATTTATTTACTCATTCAAATCATCCCAACACAGCGTGTTGGGATGACTTTTAATGGACTTTTAATGAACTGTGTTTGAAATTAAAGACATCAACATATTATATATTTTAGGGCATTACCACAAAATTTCCAGTTGTTTCATACTGAGTCAGAAGCAATAATACCTTAACATCCAAACTTATAATCAGGCTGAATCCATATTGACTGTAGTTCTTTGCAACTGTGAAAATATCAGACTATGAAAATAATAAAGTTCAGTAAATGAGGGCAGAAGTTAATTACAAAATTTCAAAAATGTCAATCACTAATGTTGTGGCACTAATTCCATATTACACTATTTCATACTTTGTAATTTAAGTTATTATTTAAAAATGGTCTTGCAAGTCTTATGTCATATTTTCAGAAATAACAAGCAGACTTTAATCATAAATGAACTCATTGAAAACCATATGTCTTTTGTAACCTTTAAAGCTCTGTTACTCTGTGGTGACATTTTATTCAAAGAAGTAAGTCCTATGTAGGCCCAGAGGCCCATTGGTGCCGGCGCTTATCCCCGGATTCTGTAACATGGAGCAGATGAGAGTCTACGACTTTCCCTGGATGGGATGCCAGTCCGATGGAGGTTGCCTCACCGTGCAAAACTGGTACCCATTGACAGCTGGGTGGACTGGGACAATGCAAATGAAGTGTCTTCTCCAAGGACACAAACAGGTAGCATGACCAGGAATTGAACCTAAGTCTACGTATTGATAGCCCATCCCCTTAGCCCAATGAGCTACAGTATGCAAAGATAAAACTAAATTACAAGATTATCGTTCAAAATATTGAGGTGGAGTTGTGTATATCCACAGCCCCAAGACTGGTATCAAGAACCCACACCATGTGATATGGATAACTAGCTTAACTTGGTTGAATGTCAGTCATCAATAACACCACCTGTTCTTATTTGTGGAGTAATACCCAATCCATTGTTCCACTAAGAAGAGTTTAATTAGCTTTATTGCTGTTGTAATTCTTCATTGTGCCACCATCAAGCCAGAACACTAAATAAGGTAGTTAAACCTGTTATTCCATCATACATTCAAGCTATCATGTCATGTCATAAAAACGGATCGGTTTATCTCACAAACCATCTGGGAGAAACAATTTTGTTGTGTACGATTATGTTTCATTCATTTTCACAATTTTGATTGTAATTGGAATAATTAGCATTTTGTCTACACCAGAAATTATTTAATCTGTGGACTGCATGTTGAACATCTTTCACCCTTGGGGTAAATATTATGTTTGTGAAGGGCAAGATTTAAAAAAAAATAATGGATGATGTGATAAATAATGGGATTTAGAGTTATGTTGTATTTGATTTGCTAAAGCAGTGATTCCCAAAACATGGGCCGTGGCCCCTTGCTGGGCCCTGAAGGTACTGCAGATGGCCACGAGTGGTCATTAAATAGAAATTTTAAAAAGTCTTTCAATTTTGTAATTGGTGCAGGGCTGCTGATGTTGGTGGGTGGGCTGAGATGGTACTACTCTGGGTCACACTGCTCTGTAAAATGTATGTGAAGATTACAATTACCTAAAAAAACTATTCTTATTCTTATTGTTCTTCTTCTTCTTCTTCTTGTTATTATTATAATCCTTCTCCTTCTCCTTATCATTATCATCAATACTACTACTACTACTACTACTAATAATAATAATAATTTTATTTTTCGGTCAGAATTGAATAAATGAAGAATAATAGATCATTTAAATCCCATGGCTTTGTTTTTTCTCCTTTCATAATAATAATAATAATAAGAAGAAGAAGAAGAAGAAGAAGAATTACTGGTAATAATCCGCTCATCCATTTTCTGAACCCACTTATTCCACTTAAGGGTCACGGGGTGCTGGAGCCTATCCCATGTTGCAGCTGTTAGGCATGCCCATACGTCACAGCAATGAGCTACCTGTGCACTGAATAATGCTCAGGTAAACACGTCACATGGCCACAGCATCAGAATTGACTTCAAAATGTGATTGCAATGCCTCATCTGAGTCTCCCTAAGTATCTCTTCATTTGATACAAAATCATTCCAGCAGTACTGTAAGATTCCTAAGTGAGACCGAATACCAGACATCCAATTGCCAGCTTAGTTACTCGTTAGCTTCAAGGTTTCACAACCATCCAGTAAAACTGGAAGCATCACAATTCTCAAGACTTTAATCTTCATCCTCCTGCAAAGATGTCAACATCACCATGCATCTATGTCCAGCTACTGTACATCATGCTCATAAGCTCTTCCCAGATGTCTGATGACCTCATAGGCCAAGCTGTGGGAGACAATAATGTCACTGCAGTAATAAAGGCCCAGTCACACTAAGGCGTTTCGGGCCAACGTAGATGAACATATTTGCAAACATTGGTGATTGCTAGCTTCCGGTAGCCTCTGCTGGCTTTCGTCCGGTGTTCGCTGATGAATGGCGACTGCATCCAAAATTTTGAACATGTTGAAAAATTTTCGCCAATTGCCGACATACCTGTGGCTACGTTGGAGACCGGTAGAGAAAGTTAATCACCGCTACGACCAAGGTAGCCTCCGTTAGCATCCATTAGCAGCCGCTAGCCGACGTTACTGGTACGATCGTCTATGCTGGGTGCTGCTTCACCCTGCCTGCTCAGAATCACTGGACAGTGGTGTGTCACACCCCTCTCCCGCATGTTGCCACGCTGGCAAAGGTCTTGCTTGTTCTAATGGAGCGCTGGCTAACGCCCGACCTCTGCTGGCCTCCACTAGCATCACGTTCTGGAATGCCGCGCTGCATTTGAGGTTTGCTACCAAACTCCGGGAACATGATTTTTGCTGACGTTTGGCCACCTTTCTCTCCCTTTCACCTCGTTCACCAAACACTGAGGTAAATGTCATAGTGTGACTGGGCCTTAAACAAACACAATATCAATAGTAGAAATACAACATAACTATTACTATTGACTGCTCGTGTACCTGGAAGGTTCCCAATCGGGAAACAGGAAACTTACATAAGATGACAGCAGTGCATGCCATAAGACTAATAACTGCGGAAATGCATGTCTGGCAATGTAGTTCTCCAGGGACACAGTGTGTTTAATATTTTGGGGCTTTATAAATAAAGCTGAATTGAATTGAACTGATGGCCTACTCAGAGATTCAACATACTTTCCATTGTGACAATCCCTTTTCTTTGTGGAAATAGTCAAACCATTGCAACATGGGGACAAGAGACATCTTACAGACACCTGATCAACTGCTGCAGACCAATTCTGAGAACGCTTACTAGCTCATCTATTTCATGAATACTTGCAACAACCTCTGTACAAACATTGACTCTTTTTTGAAAAGAGTTGCAAGAAACGGTACTTGGGTGTTTCAAGATTTTTCTCTATCTTCTGTCACACCTTGTTCTGGACTCCTGAAGTCTGGTTACATAAGAGCACGTGGAGCGCTGTGTATCCCCTAGTGTATCTGTGTCATGTCAAGGGACCTCTGTTGAACGCACAGCTGATCCTGGGCACAGATGGCCAGGCAAAATAAGAAATAAAGAGATATTGCTCATTTTCACTGGGATGGCAAAGAGAGTGAAATGCACTATAAATACAGGTAGGGGAGATGACATTTTTACTCCAAACCATAGTCAAAGTGCAGCAGCTGAGGTACTACTTACTGATGTCCTTGCTTCAGTTAGTGTATATCACTTTAAAGAGGCTATATTTTGCCATTTAGCGCTGACATGAGCAGATTTCGTAGGAGCAGGACAGGCATGGAACATCTGGATAGCGTTTAGGCTGTTTATAAAGACAGGAAGTCCTCTCTGACCTGTTTTTCACACTTCATTTAATGCCATGGATTGATGTCAAATCTGTGAGTGAGTGAGCAAGTGCAAGCTTCACGTGCACCGCACTGCACATGCTCCACAAAGGCTCTGCTTTTTAACTACACTTGACATCCTACAACTTAACATCTCTGAGCAGCCTAATCATTGTTCCCATGCACTGAGCTCGTAAGGAGCTTGCAGCTTTGGAGTGTAGTTCCTTCCACCATGAACAGTTGATTTTTCAGGGGACAGGCAGAAGAATAGCGTGTGGCCAAGGGGGAGGGGATTAGCATTCACATGGCACCTGTTGGCAGCCAGCGTGCCCATGCCGGCAACAGATAATTACAGTGATTTTGTAGAGGAGAGGAGTGCGGGGGTAATTGTAGTCTTGGCAAAAGCAAAGGGAGAGGAGAGACAGAAGGACAGCACTTTCACTATCTTAGGACAGCACTTTCACTATCTTATGCCACAGAAAGGTTGATGAACACGCCTTCTTACGCACATATGTGCATGCAAAAACCATAATTAAACTCTTGGTTGCCATAGCAACACCTTTGCCGGACTGATGATAGCATTCAGCTCAAGGGCCGCAAACATTTAGAATGGTAATCAGAAGACCTAATGCCGGCAATGTTTGGAAGTAGACCCGCCAGTACTCGGCCACAGATCTACATTAACAAAAAACCAACCCTCCACCATAAAGCACTTTCCTGTGCTTACTCACTTAGCGGGCCTGTTGTGCCATCACTTCAGCCATTACAAATTATGTTATTTAGTAAACGTCTGCTGCGACACCCAAGGGATGGCAGCGAGGGTGGGAGTCGGGGCGGATGAAGGGAACATATAATATTACATAAAGCGTTTGCACGGTGTAAAGCTCCGATGATTGGTGTTAAGGTTTTCATTACACAAAATGAGTAATTGCTTGTCATTTGGAGCTGGCATATCCCACAATCATCCTCACTTCTGTGCCATCAATCAAGCGTTTAAGTGCTGATGACTCGGCTCACATTTAAAGCAGGGCAGCCGAGCCCACAATGCACTGGGGAAACTCATTGTTTGCTTCGTTACTCCTCAGAGCTCAGCTTCTGTTTGTGTATTTTTCACCCGTGTGTGTGTGTGTGTGTGTGTGTGTGTGTGTAGTTGTGTGTGCAGAGGAGAAATAAGATCGGGATGTGGTCTTGCTTTCCTAAGAAGCACTTCATTCTTCGGTCCATAATATGTCAGCTAAAGCTCTGAAGTAACTCACAGGGTGTACCTAGGGGCCCAGACAATAAAATCTACAGTCGACTCACAGTGCATCATTTATTATATTTGTGAGTGAGGGATTATACATGTGTGAGGTCCCCACGCGCAGCCAGTTAAAAACTTACGAGGACGAACTTTAAACTTTCATAAGATCTGCCGTGACTGAAAACTAGGACACGCACACAAACATGGATGATGCTGGAGTGGTGCCATACAGTATATTTGCTCCATCTGCATGGTGCACCGCTCAATGATTGGGGTGGTGGGATGAGTTATCAGTGCTTATAGGACCTATAGCAAGCAGGATATGAAGAAACACTCACCGCCCTACTCCTGGTGGAGAGCAGCAGAGGAGAAGATGAAGAGGACGGGATGACAAGAAGAAACCAAACCAGTCAACCAACCAAATGATTTGCACAGTAAAGTAAAATTCAAGTGGAACAAAAGTTGACTTTCCGTCTGATGTCTTCATCTCACCTCACCTCTCCCACGTTTGTTCTTGATTCCCGCCAAATCTCAAGCTTGACTTAAAGTGCACTGCTGAGACAGAAAGACCTGGTAAGATGTTTTTTTGTTGTTGGTGTTGTTTTGTTTGTTCCATGCCCTCACCACTACCACTACCTACAAACATTTCAGGAACCCCACCAGAAAATTGGCATTTGCCATTCAAATCATTATTTTCAGCCTCACTTTCTCACATTCTCAACCTGATCCAGTCCTACAGCGCCCCTAGTTTTCATATTGTTTATGCCACTGCACTGAGATCAACTGAGCAGGTTTATGTCACTCTCATAACACATCTGAATTATCAGCTATGAAATTTGGGGTACCTCAGGGTTCTGTTCTGGGTCCACTGTTGATCTCTCTTTATGTAGCACCTCTTGGTCCGATTATATGCAGCAATGGAATTGACTTTCACTGTTATGTCGATGAACTGCAGATGTACAGTAAATGCCTGTCTATGTTGGTGGTGTCTCGATGATTGCAAAGCTGGAGGCTGGCATAGTTGCAGTGAAAAATTAGATGTCTTCTAATTTTCTCCTTTTGAATGCAGAGAAGACCGAGGTGGTTGTTGTCGTTGGCCCTGCTAGACTCAGACATGTTTATGATCAACTTACCTATTTTCATTTGTGCAATATTGCAATAATTAGGCCTATCCTGTCTATGGTAAATGCAGAAATTTTGATTCATGCTTTTGTGAGATGTCTACAGATGGTACAGAATACTGCTGCCAGAGTTTTGACTAAAACCAGGAGATGTGACCACATCATACATGTTCTAGCTTCCCTTTGCTGGCTCCCTGTGACTGTAAGAGCAGGTTTCAAGGTTTACTGGAGATGTATAAGGCTCTAAATGGCCAAGCACCTCCCTATCTTGCTGAACTTGTTAAGCCTTATGTGCCTTCTCATGCCCTGTGGTCTCAGGAAGTGGGCTTTCTCTGTATCCCCATGGTTAAAAAGAAGTCCTCAGGCTTTGGAGCCTTTGCCTACGCTCCTACTTTGTGGAACAGTGTGCCTGTTGTAATTAGAATGTCCACTCCCATTGAATTTTTTTAAAGCTAATCTTGAAAATTATTTATTTTCTAAGCAGCAGTATGACAGTATGCAGAAGCAGCAGAGAAACTGAAGCAGTATAGCACCACCAAAAGGGCAGCAGCCTCTATTGTGACTGTGTCGCTTGTTGTTAGTCATGCAATGTTTCTGTTGTCCTGCCTCAAATTTTTCCCAAAAATTCCATATTTGAATATGTGTCCAATCAGATGAGGGTGGTTTTTACACCCGCAGCTTTACAGCAGTACAACATGTGGGAGTGTTGTTTTTGCTCCTGTGTGTCCATCCATGTGTGAAGAAAATACCTCAAAGAGTTTTGATCCAATTTGGATCAAACTTTTTGGAATGAGGGTCATCCGAGTGCAAAGTGGCTTGATTTTGAAATAAATCAACTAACAGCCAAGGTCAGAGGCCAAGGTCAAAATTTTGGCTCGATCTTATATATAAGCAACATTTAGAATGGCTGTTATATGAAGTCACATACCACCTTTGTATTGGTCATGTGAACTTTTGACCTCGAGTGACCTTGAAAGGTTGAACTCAGCAAATAATTAAATAATTGCCATTATTACTGTATTTGTACAGTAATACAGTACACATTGTACTGTATACAATGTGTGTGTGTATTGTATGTGCACATGTGAATTTACATTAAAATGCATATTTTCATATTTTGTCACTCCACCACTTAATAACCATGCCCCACCAATAAAATTAAATTAAATTAAATTTTAAAAAAAACTCTGGAGCTGCCACTGTTCAGATAATTGTGGACAAAGACCTAGCCACAAGACAGCAATATAATCTCCAAAATGATGACAAGAAATTAGTCACAAACAATAGCCGTAAGGGATTTACACAAAAAAAGCAGCATCAGTAGATTTGATTTAATACACCATGCTGCAGATTATAAACATTCACATTGTGAAAAACATGATAAACTATCATTGTAGCAGTACTCCTACATACCTATTTTCCTATGCACAGCTCAGTCAGCATCTCTGGTTTGTTGTGCAGTGTGCAAGCTGTAACTCTTTGTTGAGCCACGATCCACCAAAACCGCAATAGATCCGGGCACAGAGATGGGCAGCAAGCAACTGAGCTGGAGTTCAGACTCAGGGTAAAGTAAACAGGTATTCAGAGTGAGTGCTGGGCCAAAGCGGAGGCAGGGAGAGATCAATAGCTTAATGGAATTAGTCTGGCTTTGAAACACAAGTGCCAATCATATTTACTGAATCCTGTTTATGTCTGCTGTAGAAACCGACTTGATATTTTAAAGCTGTACAGAAAAGTATTCCAAGCAGACATGAAGAAGAACAAAATATTCACTGATGATGTTTAGTTTTTGCAGCGCAGGCACAATAGCCGTGTTAAACTCACTGATGCATCCAATATTTTTCTCTTGGGTCACATCTATCCATTATCTACAGTCTATCCGCTTAAACTGTTGGGGGCCGATGCCTATCCCACTGCACACCGGGATAGAGACAGGGTGCACCCAGAACAGGTCACTATTTCATCACATGGGCAACACAGACACACATTTCATACTCAAACCTACGGGCAATTTAACCTTACCAAATATTCTAACTTACAAGACATGACAACCTAAAAGAACATGCTAACAACACACAGAAATACCCCAAGTCAGACCCAGGACCTACAGCATCTGCTTTGATGAAACAGTGTTTGTATGGCATATAAAAAAAAAAACTTTGTCTCAGGGCGGCACAGTGGATCAGTGGTTAGCGCTTTTGCCTCACAGCAAGAAGGTCTGGGGTTCGATTCCCACCGTACCCAGTTCCTTTCTGTGTGGAGTTTGCATGTTCTCTCTGTGTCTGCGTGGGTTTCCTCCGGGTGCTCCGGCTTCATCCCACTTCCAAAGACATGCATGTTAGGTGAATTGGTGACTCTAAATTGACCGTAGGTGTGAGTGAGAGTGTGAATGTGTCTGTCTATGTGTGGCCCTGCAATGGACTGCCGACCTGTCCAGGGTGTACCCCGCTTCTCGCCCAATGACCGATGGGATAGGCTCCAGCACCCCCCGTGACCCTTAATTGGAGTAAGCGGGTATAGAAAATGAATGAATGAATGAACTTTGTCTCATCTAATGATGTGATGAAGAAAAAAAGATCATGTTATTATTATTTTGTTAATAATACTGCAGCTCCGTCTCATCAGCCAAACACAACTCTGAGAGAATGCACTGGTGCCACGCGTGACAGCATCCACCATACCACGGAACACCACACCTTTGGTTCTTGATAACAACCACTCAGGCAGACAACCGGTCCATCCCCACCTCTCGAAAGTAACCATCTATCTGCCACAGCCAGGCGAAACGTGGGCGCACCCTTGGCATTCTCCAACCGCTGGAGTCCTCAACACTGAGGCACCTGTGTGCTGGATCATGTCCAGAGAAATGCGCCACATGTCCAAAATGTCATCACTGATGCTCCTTTACCATGCAAGTGATACTTCTCATCTTATTAGTCTCCCTAAGTAACCGCTCAATTATTTCAATTTATGCCGTGTGCATCGTCACATATTGTTGTCCAACAAAGGCAAAAGAAATCACCATAATTAAATTAAAAATGTGGATATATGAAGTACATAAGTACATGATTGGACTGTGGGTTGGTCACCAACTGTCTGAGTGTGGACCCCTCAACAGCATCCTGGCAGCGTTCTAGTCGCCGGTGTCTGAATCCTACTGCTTGGCTGTTGGAGAAAACCGGACACTGATTCTCCTGTCTGTGCATGCTTGACAATTTTTTGTTGTACTTTGTCTTATTTATTGTTGTCACTGGTAGCATGGCCACAGCAGATGGTCACTCTTCTGAGTCTGGTCTGCTTGAGGTTTCTTCCTAAATCATCCAGGGAGTTTTTCCTTACCACTGTTGCCATTGTGCTTGCTCAGGGGGTGGGTAAGGTTAGACCTTACCCTTGTGAACCGCCTTGAGGCGACTAGGTTGTGATTTGGCGCTATATAAATAAATTGAATTGAATTGAATGATTCTTTCCCCCTGTTTATGAGCTATTATTAAGTGCGCAGCACATACATAGTTTGGAGAGCTATTTGTATGAGGGTGAAATTAAGTGTTGCGTTCATTCCATTGGAGATAAGTGTTAAGGCAAAAACTTCTGCGACATATGCTACAGAAGTCCATATCTCACCTCCTGTTTGCTCTGTGAGACACATGCATGCACATGCACCAGTGTGAAATAAATAACTGTTCATTCACTACACTTCATTCACCCCCGCTCCCCCCACCCTTAAATTGGGGGCATAACTAGCAGCATCTCCTTTCCATTTAAAGGAATGGCCACAGATTGATAGTGTTTAATAATAATAATAATTTATTGCTTTTATATAGCGCTTTTCAAGGTACCCAAAGCGCTTTACAGTGAATGGGGGACCTCACTAACCACCACCAGTGTGTAGCACCCACCTGGGTGATGCACGGCAGCCAGTTTGCGCCAGAACACTCACCACACACCAGCTTGAGGGTATGTATGAATCAGCCAATTTTACTGGAGGATGATTTTGGGGGCAGATAGAATGAGCCAGGTTGGACAGTTTAGCCAGGACACCGGGGAACCCCTTACTCTTTGCGACAAGTGCCATGGGGACGAAGGACGGCACCTCCTACAGCACAGTGTCCCCGTCGCTGCATTGGGGAATCGGGATTGATGGATTGGCCAGAGGGAAGAGTGCCACCTACTGACCACCAACCAAAACCCCTTCCAGTAGCAACTCAGTTCTCCCATCCAAGTACTGACCAAGCCCACACCTGCTTAGCTTCAGTAATGCAGCTAAGGCAGGATCCATTGGTCTGCTGCTGCTAGTTTATTAGAGATGTGAAAAGGTTTCTTTTCAGATGCATCACCTCAATTTCTTTAGCTGTTTTTAAAATACCTTGTGACTTATTAGATTGCAGGAAAGGTGTAGACATACTATGACCCCTTTCATAGATTACTAATCTCATTTTTCAAAGAAATCTTCCCAATTTTGGATTTAGATTTTTAAACGTAATATATATAAATATGTTCTTGCTATGGGATGAAACCTTAGAACCACACCAGCCATCATCCTCATGGTTTTGATATGAAGGTTTGTATTTGTGGATGCAGCCCTAATCCCACCAACAACCCCGTAGTGACATTTCTACAGGCTGGTGACCACCTGCAGGCTTAATATTGTATCTAGAACAAAGCATTTTGTGGTTCAGTGTTTTGCTAAAGACCAGAATGCTCCACTGAACTTTGGTCTGGCCTGTTTAATATCACTGTAAATTAAATATAAATAAAAACAATGAATTTGAACACGTCATTTTGAGTTAAAATAATAATGTTAATTTTTAGATTAATGAAATCATAGGTGTTGGTAATCGTATTGAGTTAAAATCCTGACAAATTTTATTTAGCATCATTTCAATCTTCTTCTGGAAGCCACATTTAATAAAGAAGAAGAACAAACCTTCCACGTTTGCTTAATGTTTGATTTTGTTCATTGAATCTCTCTACATATGCATCATAGACTGTATATATACTGGGCAAACCCAACGTGACATCACCCATAGGTTTTCTGAAGAGCGGTTTTGAAGCTCAAATGGTGTGGCTCTGGAGGTCGGCATTTTGGTTGTGTTTAAACCAGCTTAATTCCTGGTCTGCCCATAAATGGGCAACGAGGTGGAGCGTAGGTGAGACCACCATGACCTGGGTGGGACAAACGAAGCCCGGACACGCCCCCCAGCTCAAGTTTCCAAACATGCAAAGCTCCAGCTAACAGACTAACTTTGGCTCGAGTGTTAGATTAACAGATATTTCTGTGGCGTGGGCGGTGGCTTTCATAACGAATGGCTTGTGTGCGGGTGTTAAGACGTATGACCGGTATATTGCCTTTGTAAAGTCCCACCACCAGTGGACCTAATGCCACAAAGCTACCTAATACTTGGTACCATAATACTAAAATGTCACTCAACAGAAATACTGGAGCACTGACTTCTTTGATGGTCTGTTAGTGCATTCAACTGTACAGCAAGCCATATAATCTCAGATATTTGTAATAAAATGCTCAGAAAGGACAAACAGTCAACTCAACTGCATCAAATCCACAGCAGAGAGCATCCTCAGCTAGCGGGGCAGACGTCAGCATACCGCTGACACTCAAAGCGACCACGCCCCTAATTATTAACAGCTTTACGGCTAAAATAG
>OMMV01000161.1:1440-13942 GCA_900302635.1 Chatrabus melanurus
ATTTTTAGGTTCCATAAAGAGAAATCTGTACTTCCCTTGGCGTAACGAGAACATTGACCTGAAAGTCTGCTTCCTCGTTCATATTGGGTGAGTGTAAGATAACAAATTGGGCAAGAAACCTGCAACTCTATTTTTTTTCACATATTCTGTGAGCATACAGTGATTTAAATGATTTAAAATGATTTAAATGTTATGGTACAAAGTAAAAGTTTAGTCATTTTGTTGTGTTCACTCCATCAAAAAAAAAAAATTAAATTTGAATGCTCATAGAATATGTGAAAAAGTAGAGTTGCAGGTTTCTTGCCCAATTTGTAATCTTAAACTCACCCAATATAAATGCACCCCCCCATAAAATTCATATTTTGATCCATGAAATCTGGATTTTTATACCAAATTAAAAGTATTTTTGAAAATTTTCATGATGTGAATACCTGATTTTTTTTCTATTATGGTCTATACATTCATTTCTGAGAAATTAATGGAAATCCACTAAATTGTCCTATCTCACAATGTTAAAGAAAGTGTAAAAAAATTCCTGGATATGCCCTCTTATTCAGATCCACTCCAAAAGTTAATGGTTTCCTCCTTAGCCCATACCCCACCCATCCACCAAGTTTCAAGAAACTCGGTTCAGTAGTTTTTGCATAATCCTGCTAACAGACGAACGGACAAACACCACTGAAAACATAACCTCTTTGGCGGAGGTAATGAAGATACAAGTTAAAATAACTGCATAAAGAATTTGTTGAATCATTTTTATTCTCAGAATAACCACAACACACTCAATAAAATAGTGTCTGGACAACACTAAAATGTAATGGAACAGACGACTGTAACAGAAGAACTGCTTTGCTTGAAATGGTCTCGAACCACCACTGTGAAATTGTGAATTAATAACAATTAAAACAAAATTCATGCCAGTTGCTGAAGGACTACCTTGTTTTTTTAAACTCTTGTTATTGTTGTCATTTAATTTCTTATTAATATATTAATTTAATATTTCTGGAAAATGGGAATACCAACATGTTTCACACAACCCACCTAATGATCCTTCGAATGCTATAGCTCTCAAACTGTGGGTCATATGGTTTTAATTTTGTTTTACTTGCGAGATATAATCTTCTTTCGGCTCTCATGGAACACTTGGTCACCAACTGAAGTGTTACCATGCTAACAGCCAAAAACAAGAAAAATTCACTCACTCACTCATCAAATCTCAGTCACTACTGATGCCCGAGAGCAGACTTTGGACTTAAATTACTCAGCGACTCCCTGTTTCCATCTGCTCAAATTGTTGTTTTTTTTCTGAAAATGACCAGAACACCTGTTTTGACCTTTGACCCCAATTACATTACCCTTCACTGTATCTCAGTAACAACTGAGGCTCCGGAGCAGACTTTGATTTTAAATGACTCAGTGACCATGGAAATTCCTGTTTTGACCTTTGAGCCTGATGGAAATGACTCTTCAGTCTATTTCTGTAACAAGACAACAACATTGTTCCAGTGAGGAGACCATAACAGAATTTAAAGGATCACAGATGAATACCTACTTGTGGTGAAGTAAAATGGCCAAAATGAAGACTATAAATCTAGTCCAAAATCTGCATGTGAGGCACATTTAATTATCAGAGATTGCACTGCCATGTGATGAAATGGGAAGTATCATATGGTATAAATAGTCTGTCTGTCTCGAGATAATTTTGGCTCATGCTCTGCTGGTTTGAACTGCAAGCTATCAGTCACACTCATGGAAAAGAAGCAGCACAAGATTTCATTTCACTGAAACACATATGGTGTCCGTTGGCAATGATGTGGAGTCATATGCACAAGACCTGGGACATTAGGTGACCATAGCTCAGTGGGTAGAGTGTGCCCTATCTTGGCAATTTATGGTGTACGGTTTAAAGCACAAGTGCATTTGGGGCATGTCCAACTCCACTTTACTATTTACATGATGCATAATCTGAGCGTAAAGTAGGACACGGGACACAAAGGCGTTGTATTTCATCACTTAATGGGGCATGTATTGAGCATAAAATGAAACAGATCAATCAAAGTGTTATGTGTCATTCATTCCCTTTAAGACACAAGTGTGCCAGTAACTGATGCACTAATATTTAGAAGGCACAGGAGTGAGGTTTTCTTGTGAGGCAACGATTCTGTGCACAAAGTGTCAATGTTCACGGGAGCAACAGTCATCCACCTGATCCCTTCTACATCCCCCACCCCTATCTCTGCTGCACCAGGACCCTGTGGCCAGCCCCAGCTTGGTGCTCCCTGCCTGCCTGGGAAGAACAAAACCAGCATAAAAATATGGTACAAACCAGAGGTAATAATGTTTTGTATTTTCCCATTTGTTTTACTCTTATTTCATTTTAAATTTTGCTTTCAGTTCAGTTTAGTTGTAGTATGCTGCTCTTATGTACATTCCTGTGTGCACAAACAGAGTGTACACAGATTGTAAACCTCCCTGTGTAACTTGTGTCTGTATATTACACTATGTAAACAGAAAAACCTCTGCGCTTGACTGTGACCAGGTATTTGCCGGACTATGGTGCAATCACTTTCTGCTGCCTCACCACAGATGTGCTTGAGCACACCTCATTTTTTTAAGACCAACATTCCCATGGGGGCGCAGATGATTGCAAGTGCTCCTGCTATTTCAAGAACATGGGCTGTGAAAATGACAACTGTATTATTTGCTTTGCACTATTTTCACCGGTGGAAGATATGGCCCTAAGGGCCCTATTTTAGTGATTGGCACAGAGTGGCACAAATGATTTGTGGGTGTGTCCAAGTGGTGTATAAACTGGGCACAAAACTGGGTACTGGGCACAAAGATGTTGGATTGACCATGTTTTTTTTTATTCGTGGACATGCTGTAGTCTGAACATAGCATCCAATCAGAGCGACACCTGTCAGTGTGGCAGGCGCACAGCGCTGTGGTATTGAGAAAGTGGACACAAGGGAAAGATTTTCTGTTGATTAGCGCTAACCTTTCAGAGCACACCAGCAGTCAGTGGCTGCCAAAGCTCCCTCAGGGGAAGCAGTGAAGCAGTAAGGTCTTTAGTATTTATCCATGAATGTTATATGCTTGAAATAGGGGTGCGGAGGCATGAGACAGTGTTTTTTTTTTCCCATCACGGAACAACATTGCTTCGATTTGCAACCTCACATCACACACACTGCATTGTCAGAGGGCCACTCTGAGCGAAGTGGCTTAGATTTTGAATTAGTTCACCACAAATTGTTTAAACCTGGGACCACTTTATTTTAGAGGAATGTCTTGGTGGTTAGAAATGCCTGGTTGTCACCTTATAGAGGTGTGTACAACCTCCACAGCATAGATTTTTACATCAATGCCCTATAAAATCGAATAGATTTTTCTGAGTATTCATTTAAAAATTCAAATTTTGGTAATTCTACCAATTCTGTTGCTCCAGCATATGTATAATATGATGAAACAGTGAAACTTTATGCTTGGTATCAAATATTATTCAACACTTTTGAAAACTGATGATAAAATCAACAATTTCCAACTTTGATTAATTTATCACGTAGCGGAAAACAGCACAAGTTGGGGGTACTTACTTTTCACATCTAAATATCCTGAATAGCATCCAAGAGAAAAATGTTTTTTTGTTTGTTATGAATGCCTGTCTCATACATGAATGTTGACTTGTATGACTTATCAAGAATAATGTTTTAACCAGTGATTTACAGCAACATTAATGTGACTAAAAAATGGAAACTGAAAAATGAAGTTGTATTTTGCCTTTTATAAAAATAAAAAAAATCACCAAAAAATTATACATGTTCCCCATATAAATGGCTCAAAATATACTTTATGTTTTTGACCAGTACTTCAACAGTAAGTGGCAATTTCATTTTAATTGAGTACTTTTGATCTTTCACCATTTATACTGAAACCAAAAAAATGGAGAAAATGACACAAGGGGTGCCATTAAACAGTGCATCACTCTGAGATTGTGCACACATCTAGAAGGTGACAACCAGGCAATTCTAGGTCCCAAAGGATCCTACTGACAAAATAAAATGGTTTCAGGTTTAAACTTTTTGTGGTGAACAGAACCAATATTTCCAGGTCTTGGCCTCCTGATTAGCATGCCAAATGCACACCTTGATGAGGTGCAACAGCTTTGAAAATGGCTGCATATTAACTTTATGTATCATTTGTGTTATCTGATCGAGTATATATTTTGTATGTGTGTGTGTGTGTGTGAGAGAGAGAGAGAAAATGTAAAATGTGTTTTTGTCCCTCCTCCTGACCTGTTTTTTATTTATTTTTTTGCTATGGCATCCATAATACACAGTGATAGTAATACACTGTTGCAGGCCACTGGCTGTGACATGTGCAGGCAAGCAGGGTGTACCTGCGTTGTGAGTCTGCTTATTTAAGGTGCATCTGAGTGTTGTGCTTTTTAAATAACAAGATAGACTGCACTTTTAGACAAGTTTTTGGGTGGTCTAAGGCCCAAACGCCTCCTTGTACGCCTGACCACATGTTTTTTTTTTAGACCAAAATGCCTACATGAGGTCAAATGGTCTTGTGATTTGGTGGACATGGGCACTGGGGATAAAAATGACACTAGCAATGGCAATGCGCTGTGCGTCATTTTGCATGGGGTTGGACACAGGGCAATAAGTGTGTTTGAGCTAAATGCTGAGCCATTAATTGTTCTTGGGGCACAGACCTGCTCTTTTCATTACATGCATATGATTGTCAGTTGGTTTGGCTGAACGAGTGTGCCAACTGCAATGTACACAATATTCATAAAGTGCACTATCAGTAAAATACAGGCAAAAGTGCGCACGTGACAACATGCATATATAGATATGTAGAATTTACGCACATACTATACGTGTGTTAGTCCATCTTAAATTTCAAACCATGTGCACCTCTGGAAAAAACATATACTTTCTCATATGTTCCACAGCTAGAAATCACCTCTACTAGTTGAGGGTTTTGTTTTTCATAAAAAAATATATATATATCACTCAAGGTGACAGATTTTCTGCAAATCTTAATTATTGATATAATTATTGAATGCTACTTGTGTGTAAACCTGAGGAGTGTTCACGCAGATAGTGAATTAGCATAAATAACGACCCAAAATACCATAGGACTACGCACCCTACCAGTAAGTGTTCAATCAGGACACAAGTTCAGCAATTGACCCCCCCACACCACCAAAAAAAAAGCCTGTTATATGTCATAGCGTACACAGTGGAATTAAGAGAGGTTAGCCTAGAGTGTCTGTTCGGAATATTTCTCCTTGCACAGGATGGATCAGACTACAGCCCGTCCACCATCACGCACCTCTATGAGGCGGGAGTTGTCTCAACCCGTCCACACTCCCTTCCTATCTCTCATGGCATTGGGGCTTTTACCCATGGAGTGAGCTTTGTGATTTTATCTTAAATTAATGATACTACGCTATGTGAATTACTCTAGAATTATATTACAATTGAAATTGTACAGTTAAACA
The DNA here is from genome assembly GCA_900302635.1 of Chatrabus melanurus. NCBI lineage: Eukaryota > Metazoa > Chordata > Actinopteri > Batrachoidiformes > Batrachoididae > Chatrabus > Chatrabus melanurus. The sequence continues at coordinate 6,953 of OMMV01000161.1, forward strand.
GGATAACATTAAATAAATTACGAAAAGAAATATGAAATAAAAAATGAAATATACAATAAATTACCTGAGAAAATTTCAATATACAAGACAACTAGTGAATGCGGGAAGTTCTCTTAAACCACCCAAACACACCATTTATGAATCTGCTTGTAGTTCTTGCATGAGACCCAATGAATCATTTCTTTGTGCACAATTTACAAAATGTTTGTACATGATCACAACTCAGTTCCAGAATTCCTGTGGGGCATCTTCCATCAGATAACATCAGCATTGAACTGCTGATGCAGGCTTCTAACTTGTCATGTGGACTGCAAACAAAGAGAGTTCAGCTGAATTTGCTGAGCCGCATATCACATAATCATCATTACTTTACCTTCCGGGCATAGTAAGACAAAATTTGCTCTGAGTGTATCTCTCCATCTCTAATTTATAATTTGCTTCTGTTACTCACTGAATAGCACTTCTATGTCTCCTCAGCACAACTTTTCAGACACTGATGAAGATCCTTTTCCTATGACTCCATGTGACTCTGGGGCTAAAAAAAAAACAGAAGAAGAAAGAAAACATACACTCATTTAAGTGTTACCCTCTGGTGCAAAAAAAAAATAAAAGAAAAAAAAATAAAGCCAAGCTAAAAACTTTGCAGTTCCTCAAATGGCCACTTGAGGCTGGCTCCAAAAGCGAGTCATTCCTCAAAAACCCCCATGTTAGAAACCCCAATTTTATAGCAGAAATAAACATGTTTACAGTCGAGTACAATAAATAGTTTTGGTCTGTATCGCTAGTTTCCTCCTTCATTACAACTGTACAAGGGGTGAATGCTTATACAACTCATCGGTTTAAGCTATTTTAAGCCATAAAATTATGAATAGTTAGGGGTGTGGTTGCTTTGAGTAAAAACTGCGTACCGGAGTCCGGGCCCCACTAGCAGTGGCAGCTAGCTGCTGTGGACTCGAACTGGTCAAGTTGAGTGTTTGTCCTTTCTGAACATTTTATTACAAATATCTGAGATAACATGGCTTTCTGTGTGATTAATTGTACTAACGGACCATCAAAGAAGTCAGTGCACCAGTATTTCCATTCCATTTCCATTCATCCCGCTGAGGCCACGCCAGTCTTGTCCACGATCCACCTCTTTACCACCTCTTGAAGTTAGGTGGCATTACATGCTGTCAAGATGGCAACATTTGACCAGTCAATGGGCGTTTTCGGGTGGTATGTTCAGTCCAAACCTTTTTTTTCAGTTCGGACTTTTTTCATTCGAGTAGTTGCTTCGGTCCGAACTGCAGCCTCTGGTCCAAACAGCTCCCAAAACCACAGTCCAGGCAGTTCTTACCAGTCACGTGTCCACAAGATGGCATCAACCAAAGCAGACGAGTGAGTTACATTTCTTTTTTTCTTTATTCCGTTCAGTGCACAGTTTTACCGATTCGGTTGGACATGCTTCTGTAAGCTATTTAAAGGACCGAAACGAAAAAAAGGTTCAGACCGAAAGTACCACCCGAAAATGACCAATGACATTCAACCATGCATGTCACTGTGCATAATCATTATTCTTTGAAGCAGTTGGATGATACATTGTTTTCTCAAGAACTTTCACAATTTTCTAAGTGTGATCTCTTTTCTTTGTGTCATTGTGTAGTATCTCTTTCTACAAACTTTTGCAATTCACAGATAAACACAAAGACAACAGAGGCCTTTTTCTTTCCTTTTTTTAAAATCCTGTATTTTGAGCTCACTGGCCTCTTATCTGAACCTGAACCATTTTCCCATCTTTCCTCTTTAAGGTGTGTAAGTAATCCAGCACTGATGTGTGGCCGTGAGAAACCAGCATTACATAAGGTCCTGCAGAGGTATTTAGGGGCCAGTGGAGCACTTCCACTAACCGGTATGACTGCTGTGATAAATATATCTGCAGCAGGGACAATCTGGAAAAGTTATCTGCTCAAAGGCTTGTGGAGGGCTTCCTCTTGGCAACTGTAGTAAAATGGACAGAGGTGAGACTGACATGACATAAAAGTAGATTTCACTCTTAAATGCTCTTAAATACTGTCAGTGTGCAATATTGAATTGATTTCACAGCTTATTTTGTAAATAAAGCGCACTTTATTTACATCATTAACTGTATTTACCATCATCATTAGCTTCAATCTTGTACCACTTCCATGGTAGTGAACAAACCAAATATGCAAACTCTTGAAATACTTACAAAGTGATCGCAAAGGGCCATTTATTTGATCTTACTCTTTATATTTTAATGAAACTGATAAATGTGTTTGTAAGATCATTTATCATATATTTTAGTTCAAGTGTTGGAGAAATTTAAGAAATTATGCTAACATATTTAATGACTCCAAAGTATTGTTTGTGACATTTTGTAATAGCTATTTCTCAAATAGTGTAATGTTCTCGCTTCTCAGTGAGAAAAAGTAAAGTCCTTTACTGTAAAACAGCATGAGACTAGCATAGGATTTGACTGATTGGTTTGTGGTCTATTAGCTATTGTTTAGCCACAGCAACAGACACACCTTCTGGTCAACTCAGGTCCGGGAGCATGCACCGGTGCCACACATCATCCCATCCACCACACTATGGAATTGCCTTGGGTCATGGATGGCAACCACCAAGGCAAACAACCAGACCATCCCCACCTCTCAAAAGTAGCCATCTATCTGCTGCAGCCAGGAGAAAAGTGGGCATCTCCTTGACCTTTTGCAGTTGCTGAGGTCCTCATCACTGAGGCATCAGTGTGCTGGATCAAGCCCAGGGAAAAACACCACATGGCCAAAATGTTGTTGCTGTTGTTCCCTTATGATGCAAGTGATACTCCTGATTTGATTCTCCCTAAGTAACTGTTCATTTGACACAAAGTCATTGCAGCAGTACTCAAGGATCCTCTGAAGAGACCTAGTACCAAAGACATCAGGTCATTTACCTTAGGTCACTGATTAGCGTTCAAGTCTCACAACCATACAGTAACTCAGGAAGCACTAGGACCCTTGAATGACTTGGACCTTCACTCTCCTGCAAAGGTATTTCATCGCCAAACACCTCTGTCCAGTGACCTCATGACTTCATAAGTGCTTCCCAGGTGTATTTTGATCTCAGAGGCTGAGGACCCAGAGACATGAATGTCACTGCTGAAATAAGTGAATCTCTCTAGAAGTTCAACACTTTCACCACATACAGATCCACTTTTGATGGCCGGGTCCAGGAAGTCATTGAACGCCTGCATCTTAGTCTTATTCTTGCAATTGCAAACCCAGACACTCTGACTCCTCACTTACCTTCTCAAGTGCTGCAATCAGGACATTCATTGATTCTACATACATCACAGCATTATCTGCAAAATCAAGATCAGTAAACCTTTCCTTGCCAACAAAGGCTCCTAAGCCACTAGTTTCCATAATGCTGCGCAACACCCAGTCCATGCAAGCATTAAACAGTGATGGAGCCAGAACACATCCCTGACGAATGCCACTATTCACTTGGAAAAAGTGAGAGATTCTGTTCCCTCTCCACACAGCATTTACAGTACTTGTGTATAGTCTGGCTATGATGTCAAGCAACTTGTTGGGGATCCTGCAAATTCTCAGGATGTCCCAGAGAGCAGCCCAGTCAACCAAGTTAAAAGCTTTGTGAAAATCCACATAGGCTGCAAAGAAGCACTGCCAATATTTGCACTTGCGGTCAACGAGTACTCGCTGAGCTAGGATGCAGACAATGGTGGGCATTCTTAGGTGTTAAACCAGACTGCTCCAGTCGATGAGCAGCAAGTAAAAGGGACTGAATCCTGTTCAGAATAATCCTTGCAAGCACCTTTCCTGGCACAGTGACTGTAGCTATTGCAATGCAGGCAGTCACCCTCTCCTTTCCAAAAATTGGATGACAAGTCCTATTTACACCTTACCTAACCCATGAGCAAGCACAATGGTGACAGTGGTGAATGAATAAAAAAACAACAAACAAAAACAAAAATAAACAAAAAACCCAAACAAACAAACAAACAAAAAACTTCTTGTAATCATTATAATCATTTGTTGACATCACCTTTTATGAAATAACATCATTATTTAATTTATTTTTTAATTCATTACTATTCATTATTTGGCGTTGTAGAACAAAGAACAACACAGAATTGTCAGAACATGTAAAGACAGAAATGTTGCAGCTAAACAACCACATACAGCCCAGTGTTCACAATGACAGACGGTTGAAAAGACAATCAAGAGGTGAAAAATAGTACCACTAAAATAGACTGTATTAGTAAGTCAGACACAAAACAGCCAAAGACTTCCTAAATCTATGTCATAATACACTTGCTGACAGGAGTATTATCTGGCATCATTGGAAGTAGCCAGTCTGCCTCAGGAACTGCCATGAGCTTGGTACGCTGACCACTGGAGCGATAAGACCAAAATTAGGTCTGTCGTTCCCCTGATATCTGGCGACTTCCAGATCTGCTGACCCTAACCCTAACCCTTGACAGCATTGGAAGATGGCCATTCCTTCTGAAATAAAGGATTTTCCAGGTGTCCGCTATGCAGTAGCTGCATCAAATATGGACCTTAGCACTGACACATAATGAATAACTCCTCAGGACTGCACCAGTTAGCACCCTCCAGAAATAGGACCCTTGCTGCGCACCAGTGTTTTTTTTAAATTTAGGGATGAGGATCCAAATACAGTTCTCCTATCCCCTTCGCAACAGCAGAGTGCAGAAACAAGAGATCTTCCTTTCTTGTGTCAAGCTTTGTGAGGCATTTTATGGTGGCTGCAGTGTAAATCCCACCACTAAACCCAAAAGTTAACTACAGGCTTTTAACATGGTGTATAGGACAACATAATCCATGTATGATCTGATCTTATTCTGAATGGGATCACCATGTTACAGTTAAATGGAATTACATATCTCTCTGTCTGTCTGTCTGTCTCTCTCTCCCTTTGTACAGCTTCAAAGATACAACTCGTAAGTTCAAACTCTTTTCAGCTAATGGCCTATAAGACTTTGCATTTTAATATTTAGCAACTATTACTGGTTGTTTGAGGCATCGGGATATAAAACAGATCTGTTTTTACTTATTTACTATAAAGTATTAATTACGTACTGTAGTACATATTTTAAATGTAGCACATACAGCATTTTCTTCATTCTGAGTAACTAAATTGATATTTTTTCACATAATGTTAAAAACAGGTTTAAAGTTTTTACAGCTGCTTGTAATAACTGGATTATTAGTCTGAAGTTCACCTGCTATTTGCTTTCACATGTATTGAAGAGTTTTCAGCATCATTGTGAATCACCATGCTGTGACATTTGCTGTGAAATAGTGAAAAGGTTAACGATATTTGAAACAAATTGTACAGTACATGAGGAGGAGAGATCATTTGTGCTGCTGTTTCCTCGAAGCTTCAGTATGATTCATAAAGGCAGAGCTGAAGAAAATGAGGATTGCTTACGTGGATGCAGGACAATAATGAAATGTAGTTAACAGCTACAGTCAGAATATCATGATGTCTTTTAACTATTGAGAAGAAGAACCTGTTACTGGCACCATTTATTGTCAAGAGATGCTTATTAGGTTGTCATAGAATCTTAAGAGACGGGGTCTGTGAGACGAAAAGATGTGCTCTTAGACATGGATCACTCAATATGTAATGACGACAATTTGGATGTTTTATTTTCCTTCAGTTTCTTCATGCACTATACACTGCACACTGCTTCTCAAGCATGAAATTGAACTGTCGATACAGTAACTGCACTTTTACTTTAAAGGTGTTATGAATGGCATTTTAAACATTAATATAGCAGCCGACAACTACACTGCAAATGGTATTCCTGACAGTGCATGACTCAATCAAAAATGTTAATAAACCTCAAACCTGAATGTTTAACAAAGAAAAAGTGAGTTTCGGGTTTCTCGGGGGAATATGCACGTGTGCACAATTATTAGGCAACTATTAGTGTGCAAAATTATTATGCAACTAAATGATAAACTAAAATTTTCCCATCTCACTTCTTTATTTTCATTTATTATAGCAAGTATAAGAAATAAACAATTCAAAATGAACAAATAAACACTTTTGAAATTTCAGAAATATTTAGTGACCAATACAGCAACCCTTCTTTTCAATAACTGCCATGAGCCTACCATCCATGGAGTCTATCAGTTTCTTGATCTGTTGATGATCAACTTTTCATGCAGTAGCAATGAAGCCATGTTATTATTATTATCATCTTTGGGGCCTTTGCTGGGCATTGTCCTGTATGAAAATCATGGCCTTCTTGAATGATGCAGATGCTTTCCTGTACCACTGCTTGAAGAAAGTATCTTCTAAAAACTGCCAGTAGGTTTGGGAGTTGATTTTAAGTCCATCTTCAACCCGAAAATGTCCAACGAACCTTAATAATAGCAGCCCATACCAGTACCCCTCCTCCACCTTGCTGGCGTCAGAATCGATATGGTGCTGTGTTGTCCATTAGTGATCCAGCCACAGACCCATCCATCTGGTCCATCAAGAGTCCCTCTCATTTCATCTGTCCATAAAACCTTCAAATATTTCTTGGCCCAATCTTGACATTTCAACTTGTGAGTTTTATTCAGTGGTGGTCATGTTTCAGTCTTCCTTACCTTGGCCATGTCTCTGAGCACTGAATACCTTGTATTTCTGGACACTCCAGGTAGGTTGCAGTTTTGGAATATGGTGGAACTAGAAGATAATGGGTTTCTGGTAGCATCACGTGTAATTCTTCTCAAGTCTTTTGCAATTAATTTCCATTTTTTTTCTTTTCCACACGTTTCTTGTGGCCCAGTTAACTATTTGCAACAATATGTTAGATTGTTCGGTGATCACACCTCAATAGCTTAGCTATTTCAAGAGTGTTGCATCCCTCTGAAAGGTATTTTACATTTTTTGACTTTTCAGTGCCTATTAAATCTCTTTTTTTGCCTGAGGTAAAGACACCGCCTAATAATTATGCACACCTTG
>OMMV01000176.1:0-16057 GCA_900302635.1 Chatrabus melanurus
TGAGGGTAAAGGAAGTGCAGAGGAGTGACCTGGTCATACACCTAATCTGGGCTACCCAGTGGGACACAGGTCCACCAACTGCAGAAAATCAGGCCCACCCAGGGCTGGAACCAGCGGACAGCACTTTCCACCCCAGCCCCCAGCACTACCACGCACCCACAGTGCAGCAACTGTCTAGGATCACCTCCTGAGAGCAGCCATGCCACAGACCCCAGGTGTGCCCCCTCCCCCATCTAGGTCCCCATGCCACGACACATCACCACCTACAGCAGCACAGGCCAGCTCCAGTACCGCAATGACCATGTAGCCACCTCCACCTGAGGGACCTCACCTAAGCCTCGAGATGGCACAATGTTGCTTCGAGTCGGTTAGTTAAAGTTACAAACCTGTATTTATTCCACATAACATGATAACAAACTAAACATGACAATGGACGCAACAGTCAGAAGACAGTAATAACAAGGTTCAGGACACATACAGCAACAGGATTATGAGTGCTCTTCAGTTTGTCACAAAAACATTTTAACTCGATGCCACAATCCAACAAATAACCCTTTGATGGAGACACTTCAACCATATTCTCAGCTGTCTGGTCAGCTGAGTGGTCATTCTCTTGTGGGACTTCTTCCGCATTGCTACTCATTCCATTTTCCTGCTCCATTTCCACTCCATTATAGACAGTTGATTGAGCTATAGGTTCAGGACACATACAACAACATGATTAGGAGTGGAGTAAAAAAGTGGCAACCACAGCAAGTCATGTTCCCTAGTCCATCTCTTCCTGACTGCAGACATTTTGTCTACAGATTGGTAATCAGCAAGAAGGTTCTTCCAGAGAGCAATGTTCTTTGTTTCCAGTGCATGAGGATAGTTTTCTTGGTGATAGCTAGAGAAATGAGGAGTAATTTACAGTTGATTTTGTTTTCGATGATAAGGGTGGCTAATAAGCACAGTGTTTGGGAGAGTGGGATGGGACAGCCCAATGATTCAGAAAGACTATCAATGACCTTTTCCCCAAAGAGTTTTACAGGTGTGCAGTTCCAGATAGCATGGAGAGAAGTATCTGGAACTCCTTGTGAACAATGCGAGCATGTGTCAGTCTGGGCTAAACCCATCTTAAACATTTTTTTCCCAGTATAATGCAATCGTTTAATTATTTTGTATTGCATTAGTTGCATGTTGGTATTTGTCATAGTGAAGACATTTTTGCAAATGTTCATCCAAAAGTCTAAATTTGAAGTAAATGATAGTTCTTGCTCCCATTTCATTGAGGGTAAATACATTCTTGTGTCAGATATTAATCTGTATATTTTGATAGTAATTTTCTTGAAGTTGTGAAGCTTGGCAGGTCTGATATGAAAAGAAGAGAATCTGAAACATTAACTTTTGACTTGACTTTTGATTTTATAGCTGATTTAAGTTGCAAATATTCCAGGAAATGATTTTTCCAATGTCAAATTTCTGAGCCAAATAGGAAAGAGAGACCAAAGTGTTGTTATCAAAAATATGTTTAAGATGAGTTACCCCTTTGTTAATCCAAGATTCAAAATAAAGAAAGTTTTAATTAAGTTAAAAAGTCAGGATTATTCCAAATTGGAGTATTATTTGAGGGCAATAATATGGATTTGTAATCTTATAAAAATTTCTACCAGGCTGTTAGAGTTGTCGAAATTGTTGGAATTTTGAAACAAGGGTGGTGTTTGATAGATTGGTTTATCAAAGGTAAGTCCATGACTCGAATTTCTCCACACATTGTTTCCTCCAGATCCACCAAGATGTTGTCTGAATGTTTAGGATGGGTCCATCTGTATATATATTGTAGTTGGCTTGAAATGAAGTAATGAAAGAACTTTGGAGCCTCTAATCCTCCCTGTGATTTGGATTTCCGGAGTGTAGCTCAACTAAGTCTTGATATTTTGTTCTTCAGATAGAATTTTGTAATAAGAGTCCAAAGATTTGAACCATGCATGTGGTAGTTGAACTGGAATCATAATAAATAATTTATTTTTGGTAGTATTGTCATTTTAATAGTTGGTATTCGTCCCATGAGAGATAAAGGTAGATTCATCCAGCGTGATAAATCATCAGTGATTGCGTATTGGTGAGAAGGACCAGCTCTGGCATGTGAGCCGGATGTTAACCCCTAAATATGTGGTCTCATCCACCTGTAGATAGAGGAAGGATAGTCGATTGTGAAGTAATTAGATACAATAAAAGTGTTATTATTGCGGAATTCATACTGTCTGGAATACTGGATTTCTGTTTGATTTCTGATATTACTCTTACGAATTTTGGAGCAAGAGTAGGCCAAAAATGCTTATAAAACTCAGGGGGTGCTTTGTTGTTTGGCATGTTATTAAGGGCAATAAATGGTTCATATGAACAATGAACAATTATGGATAATTCTAGAGAATCTTCTGTGAGTTGTAGCAAATTGATGGCAATAACAAAGGAGTTAATCTCATCTTAATCTGGGCCCCTTTTCAATGAATACAGTTTGACATAAAAGCTTTGAAATACTTCATTGATTTTCTTCAAGGCTTGTTTTAAGATTCCTTTCTGGAGTTTTAATAGAAGGAATTATATGTTTTTCCACCTGTTTGCGCCAAATCTGATTTGCAAAATATTTTTCAGATTTAATGTTAAAATTGTCATATCTTAGTCTATATATTAAGATTTGTTTTTTTTATTTCAGATATCATTTAGATTATGTCTCTGCAATTCCTTCTGTATTTCCTCTGTTGGATTAATATTTTCTTAATATCTATATTGTGTTCATTTCTTTGAGCAGTGCTGATTGTCTCTTTATTGTGTAAAATAACATTTGATTCCTCCAGCTTATTAATTGCTCAGAAGCACAAGGAAGAATTTATGAGAGAAAAGTTATCAAAACCAGAAGGCATTGCTGCAAAAACATTGTGGTTATGATTAAATTGTGCTGCAAGTAAATGCCAATTGGTGCTTAAAATTCCTGTTGACCACCACCTGATTCTCTCTCGTACGCACATGCATGCGTGTGAGCGTGCATGCGCACATAGATGCACAAGCTCTTTATTGAAACTTTTAAGTCACTCGGCAGAGCCATGGCAACCACTTGTTGAAGCCTCACTGCTTGTTGCTAAGAGATGGGATGTAGTGGAGCAGAAAATCCTTCCATTGACTCTGCCTCCTCCTCCACCTCCTTCTCCCTCTGTAATCCACCCCCCACCGCCCAACGACCTCGGCCAAAACAACCAACTTCCACTGGGAAAAGAAATGTTGCTTCGGTATTTTGCCATATTCTGTGCACAAAAGGATGTTAAAGGGTTAAAAAAAATTGCCTTGTAAAATAGTTTAACTTTTATTAGAGAAAGGTTCCACATAAATTGAGATCCCATGAAAAGAACGATTTAGAATGTTTTAAATTAATAATCCACAACTTTAATTAGTCTGGATTAATTATTTAAAATGTTTTATATAGCTTTTGTTATTTAGGATTTTTCTATCATGCGGTACTCAAAAAAATTATACTAATTTACTTGTTTTAAGTACACTAAGTGCACTTATCATGAAGTCCATTTTAAAAATTTTACATAAGATATTGCAAAAGTTTATAAAGTCACTGAGATGAATATTAATGACACTCTTCCAGATTTAAAATTCATTATGAAATATGATACTGAAAGAAGGCATTGTTTGTTTTAGATGCGCCTGTCAGAGAATAAATAAAACAGCATAATGACTTCAATCTATAGAAGGGATACTAAACAACAACAACAACAACAAAAACACTACAACAACATCAGAAAGTATCAACTTTTTGATGTTGTAGTTTTTTTTAATCAATTTTGAATTTACTGGCTTCCTTCATGGTTGACAGTGTGTTCTTAAAGGTAGATAATGTTACATTTCTATCTGTGTGTGTGTGTATATAGATATATATATATATATTTATATATATATATATATCTATATACACATAGTGCAACATCTCTTCCATGAAGGTGAATATACTGTATTTAAAAATAATACAGCTCCAAAGTAAGCTTCCATGTGGCAGCGTGACCGCGCTGTAACTCTGCCCTAAAACCAGCGTAAGTCCCATTTTACATAGGTTGGAGTCTACGACCGCTCCAGCTCGAACTAAGTTCAAATTCCAAACTGACAAGTTATACGTTAAATATGTGGGGGGAGGTCCAGAGGGGGGAGTAAGGGTAAGCTCTAGTATTTTGGTAATGTTTAAGATGTAGGAACTGGAGCAGTGTGACGTCAGATGAAATCAATTTTCCATTCAAGGGATCCTGTCATCTGGACTAACCAATCCAGTCAATGGTTGTGCAAAGCACATTTGCCAGTTGTAAAACGAAGTATAATAGATTCATTGAACACTGTTCTGAAAACATATGAATTAAAGGGGGCCATAGATTTAAGTTGTTTTCTTTAATGGTGACCATTTGGGTATATAAAAGTGTACATTCCACTTATATATATCATATGTTTCAAAATTAAATATGAAATTTTATTAATTGTTAATTTACTTCATTAGTATGTTCCCAATTCACAAAGACCTTTGCAAGGACAGAAAGTTTATATAATGTCCCAGTCATGAAATTTAACCACTGTGGTTATCTACTGTTTAAGAATTTTGAGAAGATCCTCCTTTGATCCTCCCATCCCCTCCCTTCAGTGAACGATTAGCCGGTGCATGGTTCTTTGCCATTTCCATGAGAAAGGCAATGGTCGGTGAAAGGGTCAAGCCTGACAACGAAGCCAGAGAAAGCAACCCCAATTTTCTGCCCGGCAGGGGAGTGGGTGAAATGGGGAGAGCGAACAAAGACACTCGGGGGAGGAGCGGAGACTACGGCTTTACTATATGCACCTGCGGTCTGAAAAGGAGTCGACAATACGCCTCTGAAACGGCCAATTACAATCTCTCACTGGATAGACATGGGGGAAGGAGGAAGAGGAAGAATCTGAGTAGGAGAGGAACGGCGAAAGAGAATTTTTAAAAGTTTGTAAGATAGGGTAGGGCAGTGCAAGATGATGGATAAGATTATGGAAGGAGACATGTCAGATAGGGAAAGGGTGTTTTGGTACCCCTGCATTATGTAGCACTAATAGTATTAATTAATAGTGTTATAATTATACTATTAATAGTATTACTAATCAATCAAGTAACATTAATCAACTATATAACTATAGGACAAATTTCATTGTATGTATGTACAATGACAATAAAGACCCTTCTTCTTCTTCTTCTTCTTCTTCTTCTATGTAAAGTCAGGTTTGACATATCAAATTGCAAACTACAAGTCTGAATCCATCGTGGCTCATCTGAGACTTCAGAATACTTAGTATGCACTTAACTTTGGTTTGTACATACTACCCAGCCATTATTGTAGTACATACTAGAAGTAAGCAAGCGAGTAGTAGGAACACAATTCAGATTTACTATGCCGCTGATATTTTCCTGTCCTTTGACCCGGATGTTTACAGATGACGCACATGCGCATGCCCACGTATGCTGCGAAAAATTTCTATTTTGCAACAGCAGACTTTTTTAAACGGTTCCTGATGTCAGAATTGTTGGCACCCCTATATTTAAGAGCATAATTTAAAATGTGTTCAGAAATAAATGCAAACAAACCAATTTTTTTATAATCAAAATGTTTAAAAAAATGTTTTATTAAATGTTGTATTGAACACGAACAGCAAAACAAAATGCTTTCATAAACTGAAAGAAAAAAAATATGGACATAAAAAGTATGTTGGACACAGTTATTGGCACCCTTTGATGAACATTTCGAAGTCACTGAATATGTCTTGGACTTAATTTCCATCAGTTGTTAAGAAATACAAACAGTATGGTGCCATGTGGTAAATCTGTCTGGAGTAGACAGTTCTCAAAAACTGAGTGATCTGATTTGATTTGATTTGATTTATTTGATTTGAATTTTCCTGATAAGTTCTTCTTCAGTTACCAGGCTCCAGCTGCATCATGGATTAGTGTAGTGTAGTCCGTTTTTGCACTGTGGTGGTAGTAGATCATCCAGGTACTGTTGGACTACTACGAAATGCATACTGAGTATTCGGACACCCTACGGATTGTGCATACTGCTTACAGTAGTACACTAGTATGCATATTCAGATGTAGTCCAACAGTCCCAACCTAAACACTCTAAATGCTATTTTGTAATTCATAAACATTTCTGGTACTTAGTTGTTACTATGCAGTATGTCCTCTGAAACTGGGAGACCCAGTTATCTGAATGTCCATGCTACAGCTATATCAGCACTCAGTTGCTTTAAATCTGTCATTGTGGTTGTTGTACCACATATTAATTCAATCCCAAACTCTTCTTTAGAAGACAATATTTCCTATTCTTTCCCAAATGAAAGAGAAACTGTAGATGAAATTACTGAAGTACTTATGTCAGGCATAAAGTTTGATTTTTAATCATCATGTTAATTTTGCAGCTATTATGTGAACTCGTCATAATAGCAACATATTTCAGATACTTAGCTAGCATTTAGGATAATGCAAATAATAAACCTCACCCCCCACCAAAAACAGTAGGTAGAAAATCTGAAACACATTATTTCATTAACTATGGTGTGTTTAAACAATCAACTGCATCCTCATCCTGCGAGTACTCATTGAACACAATCGTGAATATTGGCAGTGCTTCGTAGCAGCTCATGTTGATTTTCACAAAGCTTTTGATTCAGTTGACCGGGCTGCTTCATAGGACATCCTGAGAATTCCTGGGATCCCCAATAAGTTGCTGGACATCATAGCCAGCCGATACACAGGAGTGCTGTGCAGAGCAGGAGCAGAAACTGAATTTTTCCCAGTGAAAATTGGCATTCATCAGGGATGTTTTCTGGCTCCTACACTGTTCAGTGCTTGCATGGACTGGGTGTTGGGCGGATTGTGCAAACCAGCAGCTTAGGTGCCTTTCTTCACAAGGACATGCTTACTGACCTTGACATCGGGGACCATGATGTAATCTTTGCGAAATCAAGTGCTCATTGCAACACTTGACAAGCTGAGTGAGGAATCAGGGTGTCTAGGTTTGTGATTGTTCTGGATCAAGACTATAATCCAGTCTTTCAATGACTGCCTGGACTACACTCGGAAGTGTATCTGTTTGTGGTGAAAGTGTTAAACTTGTAGAGACATCCATCTTTCTGCATCCTTAGCCTTTGAGATTGAAAGAAGAAGAGCTTATGGAGTCATGAGGTCGCTGGACAGAGGTGCTTGGCTATGTCAATATCTTTGCAGGAGAATGAAGGTCCAAATCTTTAGGGTCTTGGTGCTTCCTGTCTTCTGTCTGATTTAGGGAGACTAAGACGAGGAGTATCACTTGCATTGTGAGGGAACGTCAGTTATGACATTTTCGCCATATGGCACGTTTCTCGGGGCATGATCCAGCACACAGGTGCATCAGTGTTGAGAAATGGTGCAGCTCTGGATCAGATGTTTCTCACCTTGCCTGGCGCGAAGGTGCACTAAAGCATAAAAAAGCATTATTGGCTGCAAAGAGGACTTATTATTCGAACTTTAATTATCAACAACAAGCATAATTCAACTTGTGAATGGTGCCAAAACCACTACATGTCTTTTTGATCTGTTACAAACGGGGTTCTTTAAGAGCCTGTGGTCTTCACTTGGACCCACTTTTGTTGAAGATCATTAATCTATCATTAACAGCTGGTTCTTTTCCTGCTTGTTTTAAATCTGCAGTAGTTAAACCTATTCTCAAGAAACCCAATTTAGATACGGGTTCGCTGGCAACAAGCAGACCAATATCAAATTTACCCTTTTGCTTGAAAGAGTTGTTTCCCAGCAGCTTGTAATCCTCACCATCAACAAATACAGTTAAATTTCATACACAGAATATATATGACTCCACGTACACTATATAGTATGAGGCTTAAGCCTGACCCAAATTGTACACAATGCCCTTTAGGCACAACTGGCACCTTTTATCACATGGTTTGGGAATGCCTACATTTTGGAAAATGGTTAGAGAAAATCTGTCTGCTATATTACATATCACTGTTCCACTGTTCTGATTTTAAATGATTTGCATCAGTTCCAACTGCATAAAGCCTGGAAACGTGTGTTTGTATCTGGCTTGACGGCTACTAAAAAGTTGGTCACCACCAGGTGGAAACATCATTACTTGCTTACTCGGCGACAATGGTTGCTCATTTTTATTGATATTGTTTATCTTGAGCTTTCCACTGCGTGCATCCATGGGGCTAAAGAACATACAATTAAACTTTAGGCTCAAATGGTGGAGGATCTTAAAAGCTTTTGAGCGGAGAGACCCCCCTTCCCATTTCTTTATCCTTGTCTATTTAACTTTTTTTTTCTCTCTCTCGCCTCTCTTCTTCTTGTGGACTTGGTTTTTTTGGGGGGTTTTGTGGGAGGTTTTTTGTTTTGTTTTTTGTTTGCTTAGTGCTTGTTGTTCTTGGTTTCACTGATTGCTTGTTCATAGCTGTTTAATTGACAATAAAAATTTGATCACAAACAAAACGTATCCTGAAAGTCAAAAGAAAGGTTACCATAATTTTCACCAAAAAATGTTTTGTCAGTTGAAACAACAGGATTGTTTTTTTATTTAAAAACATGGATCTATTGTACATTATAAGCAGAAAAGAATTTTAAGATGGTTCCACATATTCCACACATTCATTTATTTGACAATTGTGAAATTTTATGAATTAAATTGATTTTCACAGAATGTGGAAACATAAGTGGCAGAAGCAGAAACTCAAAGAATTTTATAACTTTGCAAAGATGTTCTGAGCCTCAGCTGAGGTCAACACTTGAACAAGCACATTCTAAATAAAGACTACAGATATACACATGCATATTTTGGTGTCCACACCAAGAATATGCACAAAGCTCTTCTGGTTGCACAGACCACATCAGAATCAAATAATTACTGAAGATACACAACAGATTTGAATGGAGCGGGCATCAATTACCCTAATCTAAGCTAAACCTAATGTTAAATTTGCGTGGGAAAAAAATGAACATGGAAAATATTCCCACATTAACTAAAACTTCAGGTGCCTTTCCCACTGCACTCCTTATGTGTGTATCTTTAGGGTGAGGTGGGTACCTGTATTTATGTGTTTTAGTAAAGAATCTTACCTACTGTCAACATACACATTTTTGGACCAAATTTGTGGACTAAAAGCTTATGTAAATGACCGTAAGGCTCAGAACCCACAGGTGATTTGTGAATTAAACAAAGATCTGGGTTTCAGTTTGTAGAATGGGCTAATTTTATTAATAAAATTGTGCCACAAAAGGAGGAGTTTTCAGCTTTAGAGGGATAAAACAGTGTATGTAAAAATAAAATATATGTTTACATATTTTTATATGCCTATATACAGGAGACACCGGTGTCTCCTGGCAAACTGCTGCTGAAATTTCACATCTTTTTATCCAAGTCTTGCTTTCTACCGTGAAATGCTTTAGCATTTGCAAGAGGCAAAAGTTGTCCTACGCTCAGTTTCTTCAGTCACATCCACATAAGCCGGGAAATCCTTCAAGAGTTGTCATTTGCATTTTGGAAGGTTCATGCACTCGTCATCTTCGTTTACCATCACTGTTTTTGAAGTGAGCCTGCTATAAAAAAAATTACCACACACTACTGTACCGAATCTATTTATTACTGTTTGAACTGGTGTTTCGTGACTTGGGGTTCTTGTATCCAACACCTGACCTACCGATAAAAAATAAAATAAGCTAGCAGTAAAAGTGATGATTTAGGTCAGGTCAAGTCTGGGAGCATGCACTGATGCTGCACGTTGTCGCATCCACCACACTACAGAACTGCTTTGGGTCCTGGATGGCAACCACCCACCCACTCGTTCAGAGTTGTATGGTGGCTTCCCTCACCAGTCTCTTGCTTGCAATCAGTTTTTCAGAACTGCCTACTCAAGATAGACTTACCACATAATACCATCTTGTTTTTATTTCTTAATGATTGATGTAACTGAAGTCCAAGACATGTTCAATGATTTGGAAATGTTCATGTATCCATCCCCTGAGTTGTTGAAAGAAAACTGGTTGTAAAACTGATTATTTGTTTCAAAAATAAAAAAATCATTTTTAGTTTGTTCAGTGATGGAGGGAATGTGTATAAAAATGGTTGTAGTTCCTAAATGGTTATATTTTTGTTAAACCCTTGAATTAAAGTCAAAATTGAATTAAAGTTAAAATTACAATCTCTAGATCTGACTATAAATGCTTTTATAAATGAGCACATAGCATTCCATTGATATTTAGTTGTTTTTTTTTCTTGATTCCCAAAATGAGATTTCAATGTACTTTCCACTCCAGTCTGAAAACTAGAGTAGAAATTATTTTCCTTTATGTAACACATTTGATGTTTAATCTAACTGTGGTTATTCTCAGACTGAACTGCAACTTGTGGGATACAACAGTATAAACTGAAAGAAATGTTTAGTGCAGCATTGAACATTGCAAGTCAAAGTCAACATCTCTCATAACAGAAAATGACAAAATTGAGTACCAAGTAAATTTGCTTGACTCATTTTTGTGTTTTATTGTTGTTTTGTATAGAGCAATAAATTGACTCTGATGCGCTGTGTTTGATCTCATGGCAAATGCAGAGCAGGTAGCTCAGTGGGATAAGGAGTTGGGGTATGGACCTGGGTTTGATTCCTGGTGGCGATACCTGTCCATGTTTTTGAACAAGATACTTTAACTGCATTGATCCAGTCCACCCAGCTGTAAATGGGTACCAGCCTTGCTGGGGAAGTAACCTCTGTCAGACTGGTATCCCGTCCATAGAAAGTCGTAGACGTTCATCTGCTTCATGCTCATCTGCCTCCGTGCCTATATAGAATGGTTAAAAAAAATAAAATAAAAATTTTTAAAAAACTGCATTTCTAGGGTACTTTTCCATCTGGTGCAGATGCTCAAAGTGCTTTACAAGGATGTAAACATTCACCCATTGATGTTAGTGCTGACATGCATGGTGCTCAACTGTACACCGAAAGCAACTTGGGGATTAAGGACCTTGCCCAAGGGACCTTAGTGATTTTTCTGACAAGGAATCAAATCGTACCTACATGGTAGCCAACATCCAAGTAGATTTGATGTCTACAAATCAGCTACCCATCACCTACAATTCTCAACTCACCTCACCCCACCTCAATTCTAAGCCTGGTTTACCTCCTGGTTTGAAAAGGTGTTTGTGGTGATGCTTGCACTTGATAGTTTCTAAAACTAAGCAACCAAGTGGTTACTTGTAGAAGACGAGTGATACAAAGCTGCTATAGTGAGCAGGCAGTCCACTGTTGGCCAAACGAGCACAATGTGGGACATATGTCCTGCTACTCTTTCTCTCCGGTCAAGTTATAATGCGATATGTGGTAACAGGATGAAAACTGTTAACACTCCAGGTTCCTTCTTTGCTGTGTTTTCTGGTATTGTATCACTGTCCCCATGGTGACATGGAACGTGGGAGGACAGACATGCAACTGCCTGTGTGCAACGCAGTCAAAAATGTCAAGTGCAGCATTGCTGTCGTCTACCGAGGCCTTACAATACAAACTTATCAGTGTCCACTTGTTTATGGGTTGAAACATTTATTCTAGGAGTTAAAACATCTTGGACCTTGGAGCTATGCTATTGTGACTGCCACCTGCTACTGATCATGTAGCAGGTGGGAGGGGTCATCAAGGCTTGAATTGTTCCCATCAATCATCCTCTTTGCCACAACTGCCTTGAGACGTTCCAGCTCCAGTAAGGCCGTAGCTGGGCTTTAGCAATGTGGCCAGTCCCGTTTGTTCAACTGAACCACAAAGTTTTCTTCACAGTGCTGTAGTGAAACATTCTTCACTCTACTCTGCCGTTATGACAGTCTTGCAGACATAACAGCGCACTTTGTTAAAATCTTTTACCCCCACAGGTAATGGCTGTAGGGTCGGGCTGTGACTGTGCTCACGGTGAATAGAGATAAACATGCATGTTTAAATTTCAAGAACTGCACAACACACCAACTTCCAGATGCAGCTTCCAGACTTCAGTGTTTGCAACCCAGCTCTGACTTTAATTCTGCTTGAGTTTCATGTGGTTGTTATCAAGGCATGTGACAAAGTTCTCTATCAAACACTTGTACTCAACTTCATCATCTTGACTGATGCATCCACAGATAGTGAGACCTGTTGGCGACCGACACTTAGAAGTTCAATTCAAGTTTCGCTCTTAAATAACTGGTTATGAAGAGAGATCACCCATTTATGGGAAAAGTATTTTGTACTTTATTTTGCAATGAATGCCAAAACCCCTTTTTGTAAAATTCAGAAAAAGCCAAAATGTATACAACACATACCAGTGCTACAGAATTCTATACAGTGTTTATAACAACTCAAGCATGCCCAAGTGCATTCATCCTTTATAAAAAAAAAAAATTTAAAAAAAAAAAAACTTAAGGCCTTAAACTGTCCCTTTTTACAATTAAACATGGACATGGCTTAGAGAGTAGTGTCCAGAGTGGTAGTCTATACAGGTACAAGAGTTGTATCGCGCAGTGTTGCTGTGACACTGAGCGGCTATGACAAAACCCAATAGTGTCAGGTGGTGGCTAACAGTATATTGCAGTACTCTTACTTTGAGAGTTTCTTTTTTTATTTAAATCCTTTTCGTGGAATTTGTCACCATTTTGAGTTTTGTTGAAAATCCCAGGAGATCTCCTCTGTCGTAGCCACAGAAAGTAAAAACATGGATATGATTAATCACTACGTCACACTACTGGGTACTAACCCAGTAGTACTGCAATACACTGTTCATAAATTGTTAATATGAAAGGGCCCTGTTGCTCAGCGTGTCGAAGCATCATTGCACAGAAATGCCTCATACCTGTGGCCACTACTTCTTGGGGTACAACGCTCACACCTGTAGCCACGTTAATTAAGGGCAATTGTTTCCAATCACTGTTCATGGTAATAATGAAATGAACCATCTTATTTTACAAGTTGGACCTTGCCTTTAGGTACATAAAGCAGATTAGAGGAAAATACAAGAACTGTCACTTTACTATCCTTGCCCTGCCACAAACAGCAGAGAAAAAAAAAAAAAAAAAAAAGTCAAATGTTTGAGTTGCCTTAAACTTTACACAAGGATGTCATTGATGTCAATGGTTCAGATTTCTGCCAAAATAATTCAAGATCTACTTCTCATGCATAGTCACCATTGATAAGAAAAAAAAAAAAAACATTTGATAGGTCATTAAAACAAGTACACCTTTTTAACCCAACAGAGCTGCTGATTTAGTAAGTCAATGTTATGTCCAGGGTAAAACTGAAATAAGTGTTTTTTTCTCTCCCATGTTAACCTTAAAGCAAAAATACCTATCTACAGCATGATGTCATGAATACACTCAGGATGCTGGCAGACCAATTCTGTGCACCCTTCACACAAAAGTGTTAATCCTAAAACTTAATCCTAACACCACATTAATAAACTCCAGCAGTTAAATACAGCATCATGTTTTGACACTCAAAATGCTACCCCTGAACTAGACCTCCAGTTAAGCATTTTGTACACAGTTGGCCAGTGGTCTCCAACCCTTCTCTTGGAGATCATGTCATGCACATTTTTCCTCCTACCCTGACCTACTTACAACCGATTACCTCAATCAGGTGTATTCAGCCAATAAAGAGCTGGCAAACTCCAAATTTAACTAGTCAGGTGTCAGGGAGAGAGTAAAATTGTGCAAGTCAAGTGATCTCCAGGAGCAGTGTCGGTGACCACTGCATCAAACCATGCCTCCTGTAAATAGTTCTTACATACCAATCTGTATGATCCCTCACTGGATGCAGACATGATTGTCCAACAGGTGGTTTCCATATCGTTTAAAAAAAATATATATATCCAAAGTTCACCATTTAAGAAAATATTCTTCAAATTCTGCATTTCCCCACTAATCAGTCAGCTGCTCTCCAGCTCTTTTGAACCATTAGGACAACATGTAACCTCAGCACTTCACACATGAGCTAAAGATTGTGGTCCATAAACTTGGTTGAGAGTTTGTCGTTTCTGCAATTGGGGTTTTTAAATGTCAGGGACTGGCTTGATGAAATAGCATCCTCCAACAAGAATACAACAATCCCTAAGCACTGCC
This sequence comes from Chatrabus melanurus, assembly GCA_900302635.1. Taxonomy (NCBI): domain Eukaryota; kingdom Metazoa; phylum Chordata; class Actinopteri; order Batrachoidiformes; family Batrachoididae; genus Chatrabus; species Chatrabus melanurus. Next base: position 14,157 of record OMMV01000176.1, read on the forward strand.
ACTGTATACTGTGGAGCATGTTCCTCTGTTACAAGGATTTCTAGAGCTCTGACTTAATTGTGGATATAGTTTTTGAAGTCTTAAAAACACAGAAGCAACATTTCCTAATATGTACAACAATAAGAAGACATTATTCCCATCTTTGCGACAGTTCTTTGTGGCGAGACATCTGCTCGCACTTGGTGGACAAGTGTACATTGATGGGAACATTTAGCTGAACCAGTGTGGTCATGAACAGGTAGAAAATACCTTTTCACCACGATAACATTTATTAGTCAAAGGTTTTCTGGCCTGTCTGCTTGTGTTTGTCGCTTAAAACCGTAGAAGACTCAGTGCTGTCCGCTCAGCCAGCTGTGCATCAGAAACGTTTCATCCCCACAGTCAGTTTGCTAGCCGCATACTTCTAGATGTGAGTGAGTGGGACAGTTCCAGTGAGGTAGTGCTGCTGGACACTGCTGTATCCCCTCTGTGCGGCTGTTAGGTCACCAGCATCCCCTCCTGTTCCTGGAATGTACATGCTGATCATGTCCCTGAGGTCTCCCTGCAAAGGTCCGCGGTGGTGATTGGGCGCTCCTGCTGGAGTCGCATGCGTCACCGGTTCCGTTTTCACCATGGACATTGTGACAGGACTTGGCTGCTGGGGACTGCTGCTGTATGACATGGGGCTGTGGGGATGAAGCAAGTGAAGAAGTTAAGCAAATATGAGACAGTAATAACATTGCAATAGCTCATTTTAGTGGCATAGGGGGAAAAAAAACAGGTTGAGTTGCACACTTCAGTAATCTGTATACAAATTACATGCATTTGGTAAGTAGTAAGATTTTTTTGATGTTGGCTACACTCATCCTTAAATGTCATGGCAATATTGCTTTGAACTGTTCTTTGTCTGAGGCAGAACTATTTTACAACATACAGCTATAATAGGGGGAAAAATAATTTGGTGCATGAGTTATAACTTATTTAGGGTTTTCTGAATTCAGCACAGGCTCAAATATACACATACACCCTTCTGTCAGTGGTTCTGAAAATTCCAAAATAGCTTTACTTGCCAAGGCCTCTTAACTTATTAGTGATCATGACTGACTACGGCTAACAGCTTCACCATTCCAACATAAAAAATAAAATAAAAGGTGGGGGTTTGACAGCCCTCATCAGAATGACCAACACAGTAAATTGAGAGTCAAAGGACCTCTGCAGAGCTGAGAAAAAGGTTTGAAGAATTCTAAGTTAAAACATTTAAGTCAAAAATATCTCAAAGCAATTTCTAAATATTCACAGGTTCCAAGATAATCAATTCAAACAATTGTTTGCAAGTACAAGTTATTAGGAGGTGTAGCCACTTTGCCAAGGTCTGGAAGAAGACACAAATGGTTACCCTCCGCTGACGGGAAATTGGTTTGGATGGTCAGGCGCAACCCAGGAACCACCAAGGTCCAGGCCTGCCATGAACTGGAAGCTGCTGGAACAACAATGCTGCAGTCTACAATCAAGCGAGTTTTACATCACCGTGGACTGCTGTCCAAGAAAGAAGCCTGTGCTCCAAAATAAACACCTTCAAGCTCAGCTAAAGTTTGCAGCTGACCACATGGACAAAGAAAGAAAGAAAAAGGAAGGAAGGAAAAAAATAAAATCAACTTTGTTATATGGACAGAAGTGTGTTTGGAGTAAAGGTAAGGCATTCAAACCCAAGAACACTATAAGTACTGTTGCATGAATGCTCTGGAACTGATGGATTGCACAAAGTGAATAGAATAAAGAAGCACTACCTTAGAATTCTTCAGCCAAACCTCAAACCATCAGATAGATGGTTGAAACATGGGACAACTGAGTATTCCAACAGGACAATAACTCCGAACATGTGTCAAAGCGGTGGAATTATGAAGCAAGCCAACATTTATAAA
>OMMV01000207.1:0-17429 GCA_900302635.1 Chatrabus melanurus
AAGTTGTTTTTTTTTAATGTGGTAATGTGTACGGACATTTTAGCCAGGCACTAATACCTGTTGTCAGCAGCTTCAAAAGAGCAACCAGCCCTGAAAGTGAATTGTTTCTGTATTTTTTCTTTGGTGTACATTTCCCAACAAAGTAGAACATTTGTATGTGTATTAAGTTAAAAAAAAAAAAAAAGGTTGGAGTGATGACATCATTTTCTTAACCACAATGATTGCAGCTGTTGTGCAACAGCTTTGTTACTCAGTACTTAATAAGACCAGATGTCACTGGGACAAAATATCATTGTTACAACTCTTATTTTTTCTCCATCAAGTGCTGTCAAGTTGTCAAACCACTCGATGTAGAAGAAAAAATCTCTCATTTTGCCTGGACTTTGAAACTGTTTAACTACCCCGTGAGCCCATCACACTGCTGGAGGTGTTTTATGTCTTAGTTGGAGAAAATGGAAGCTTGCTTTTATTTTCATCGTTCATATATTTTTTTTTATTGCTGATTCACAATTGTGTCTCCACTCAGTCTTCGACAAACAGCCCAGCTCCGTTTTTTCCAGGCTTGCCGTGGAAATTGAAAGCTCCATTCGCAATCGCAGTCTATTCAGGGAATGTCCCTGCACATGTGTGCACATGCAGAGGAATGCAGGAAAAAGTTGGCGTGGCTATTGTCGTCCTCCGTCGTAGCATTCTGGAATACGCTGGTGAGAGTAGGGATCACTACACTGGGCACTTGAGCTCAGGAAGTGATGAAATGAAGGCTGTTCTACACTACTGCTGACAGACAGACAGTCTGTCTGTCTGAGAAGGCCAAAATCCTTAATTAAATGACATTTGGGGGGGTGGGGCACACCCGACAAAATCTGTAACTCCATCCATATTTTCGCCCACTTTCTCGTGTTGAACTTTTTCAGATCGTTTCTTCTGAACACGCGGGGAGGAATCAATAAAACGATAAATGAACCACAATGGCGAGGGATAATGCTGAATTAGTCCACCAGTTGCTGATGTAACACGACCCTTTCCATGAGGACGGCAGCTTCTCATCTCTCCTCCTGTCTGAAGCACTACACACGTAGGAGGCTTTTCCTCCCCGCTGTAGCAGACAGACAGGCAGTCTGTAGCAGTATACCTCACACTTACTGTGCTGCAACTGCTGTTAAGCTCCCATTCTTATTGCCGTTATGTGATGTTGCATATGCAAAGCAAAACTTCCAATGCCGCAATAAAACATATGTTGTTGGTAAGGCATATAATATATTGATTTTTTTTTTTTTTATGAGATCACATGAAAAGTTATGCACGATATTTCGTCCATATTCCTACAAATTTCTATGCACACACACGGCCAATGCGCATTTCACATTTAACATTCAGAAACATGCGTTAGGGTTTGAATAACAATAAGTATAAGATGAATTTCTGGCTTTTTTTTTTTTTTCAGTCGGAAAATCCACCATCTTGTTTTTGGTGAAGTCATCATGACCTCCCGTCTGACAAATATGTGGTCTGTGTAATTTTTGTGCATTACTTTTTGTGCATTTTAATACAAATATTTGTGAGGATAACTTGAATTGCATGAAAACCTGTTGTCTTAAACTACTTAAGTTCTTACACATGTTGAAACTAAACGGGTCAAATTATGTTAACGTTGACCTTTAAGTGGATGTGGTTGACTTAAAATCCTATGTTAATACAACTTAACCTGTTAAGTTTCACTTTTTGAAAAAAACTTGTTTAAGGCAACGGGTTTCCGTATGACTTTCCAGTAAGGTCGACTAATTCAGGATAAGAGTGAAGGTGCTATACACGAGTACGATCTAGACCTTACCAACACTATGAACAAGCACATTGGCGGCCGTGGTCGGGAAAAACTCCTGCAAGGTTTTTTTATTTTTATTTTAGGAAGAAACCTCAAGCAGACCAGGCTCAGTGGGGTGACCATCAGCTGTGGCCATTCTAACAAAACAAGATTGAACGAACATGCACTGACAGTAAGTTACAGCTAAACAACCATATACAGTCCAGTGTTGAAATGACAACAACAAGATGTAGATTAGAGTCTAATTAGAGTCAGGTTCCAGTCAGGTTCATGTCTCCAACCACTCATGCACAAACAAAAGCAAGTGGACTTCTTGTTTAGTCCTTAAGCTGTTTGCCGCTCATCTGGGTTCATTTGACACTCATTCCAAAATTCATTTGGTTGAGTGGTGAAATATCTTGAAGATTAAACAAAGACACCCAGTTGCTTTTGAGTATAATTGTAGATCTCTCCTACCTGGATGACTAAGAACCTCCGTCGACAGAATCCTGCAATGCAGACCCATTAAGAGCTTTTTCAATTAAAAAAAATAAAATAAAACCCGCCAAAAACAAAAAATCAATAACAGAGCACATCATCAGGAGGTCAGTATTGGTTATAGTGCCTTTGTGTTTTTCTAAGCGACGTACAAATATTTTCACAAGACAGCAAACACACGTGACGCAATGAGCTGCAGTGGAGCGGAGTGCACGCCATATCTGAGCAGGAACTTCAGCATTTGGCTGAAAGTCAGAAAGAGGAACTGAAAGATCATTACTGTGTTTGAAGTTATGCATCTGAATGTTACAAAAGGATTTCCTTGAGATCAAATATCGAGATAAAATGGCCACTGCAGTGAAACGCCTCCACTGCTGGTTAGCAACGTACAGAATTTGAAACTGACCCTATCGACCGTTGTCATCTAAAACGAAGCCACCATCTCCAACCTCTGTCCACACTGATGGACTTGTACGTTGTTTTCCCTTTCGACCACACAGACGGTGATTGTACGTTCCATATTAATGACCGTGCTTCAGTCACTTTGTCACCATTGATGTTCTGGAGATGTTAAGAGATGTTGTCTAGGACGTGACCTGAGGGAACAGCTGTGGTCATTTGTGTACGGCTGCTCTTTATTAGATTCTCTCAGCAGCACACACACAAAATATCCTTGACTTAAATGACTGCCTTGACTGAGGTCTTTATTTGCATAAATCACTCTGCGTGGAACAGTCAGTCACTCAACCTGGCTCCCTGCTGGCTTCCTCAAATGTGATTATGGGTGAATATGGATTTTCCCACAGAACTTGAATGATTTGCCATGATTGGTAAATTGGGTGATGTGTAACACATGATGGACTTGCTCAATCACGTTTGTACCAGCTGAGACATGAAAGTGGTTGCTTAAAGATCAATGTACGTCAGTGTGTCAGTGATACTACATGACACACACAAGACAGAAGTCTCCCGGTATTTGTGGGCTACAAAAGTCGTAATCTTTGCTGTGGTCGCGACAGTATTGGCCCAATATGGGACGGAAAGGAGATCCACGACATGACCATGAACACATTTAAACTCCAGCTAATCTCATGCTAAGGTGTTATATTGACTTGCATTCGACTACTTTTCACTGACATCTTTGATTAGAATTGACTTTTTGTCAACTCTTTGGAAGATAAGGCTGGACAAGTAAAGCTGGTCAGTTTTTGAAAAATACCAGAGATATCTTTCATTCATGTTTTAAAAACAGCTGCTATGCTGCGCAGCTCATTTCCATCATATTACACATTTTAGCAGAATTACACGTATTGTTGTAAAATAATCTACCATTTGCACAAATGTGATTTTGTATCATGTTTTCAGGAATAAAAACCAGACTGATGGCAGAAGTAAATTTCATTAAAGTTGGTGTGCACAGAATAACTAGTATAATGTAGTTCTTCATTACAGACACTGGGGGAAAGAAATTTTTTTATAATTATTGGATGCAGAGAAGGTAAATATAAAAATGGGCCATCGACAGGTTCATAATACATTTAGATTGATCCACGGGTCCGCGTACCGATGTCGTCGTCGTATCTTTTACTTTAAAACCGATTTCCAATTCATATCCGTGAATTATTACCCCTAATGATAAAGAGTTCTACTATAAGCCGGGATGACGAGGGACAAAAGTGAAACTGGTTTTCTTTTGCCCTCAAACCAGTGAATTTACAAAGAAAATTGTGAAACATTGCATTACTTTTCTTGAAAAAATAACTAAAATGTAGTTAGCAAACATTGCATTGGTTTAAGGGCAAAAATAGCTTTTGAATTTTGTCCCTTGTCACCCTGTTTTACAGTACTACAGGACAGAGTCTATATTTTTGTCATTTTATCAATTTTTTTTAATAATTGTGCTAATATCCAAACATATACATCTGAGGAAAGCCATAACATCTTTGCAGCCATCTTTTAAGCGTTTGTGTCAGCAGTTGTGCGATGGCGATAATGTGAGGTGGCTGTATTGCGATGACATCACGTAATTGTTAATCCACCGTCATGTCCTAGATGACACGTTTACGGAGCTCGGGTTGAGTGTGTTGGCTGTGATGTGTGTAACGTGATGTCAGTCGGGGGCCACTGCTTGTGTGATGTGTCGAGCTGCACTGATACTTACTGTCTAGACGGTGACACTTCTTCCTCGCAGACTGTCTCATTCGCCGTGACAGGTGCTGAGAAGAAGGTTTACCAAAAATAAAATAAAAAAGGGACTTTTTTTTTTATCCCTAAAATCACCGGTGTTTTGACAAGAGCGATTTTCTTCAGCTGCCCCAAGCGGTGCACTCATTTGATCGAACCAGGTCTTTGCTTACGCTTTATCTCGCGGGGCCTCATAAACACATTTAGGGTTTGACGTAAGATCATATTCGAGTAAACAGACAGGTTTATTTTAAGGAAGGTGAAGATTTGTCTCTTCAAAACGAATCGTAAATGAAGGGCTCACGGCGCTCAGCTCTCGGTCGTCTTTTTCATTTTCTGCATCCTTTGTTTACATCATATGTTCTGCATTTTAAATGTGATAGCAAATGCCTCAGAATAGTTATCTGTGTTTTATGCACGGTTATACTGGGCATTAAAATGTCTGTTTTGTGCTCACAGCCTTGCACATTTCGTCTTGCACATTTTGTTTATACCTTAACTCTATGCATTACAAGCATGCGTTTCTCAATGGGAACTCAAATCCGCTTTGTCAGAGAGGACATTTCTCTCCTTGCACAAAACTCATTTTATTCCACATCATCCCATTACGCCTCCACATTGATTGAAACAGCCTCCATTTTCCGGGGCAGCCATGGGGTTTTATTTTTTGTGCTCTGCATGAACCGTATGACAAAACCAAGGCATGTGCTTGTGTATGTGGAATGTAAATACTGCCATTTTCTGTAAGTAGATGATCAGATGATTGCTGTTGTGCTGCTACCTGATGCAGGTCGATTCCCTGAATTATTGTGATACATACCTAATGCCGGATATCAGATTTAGATCAGACTGAGAAGTGCACACTGAGTGGTGCACTGCCGAATCCCTAGAATTGATGAGATTTTATCAATATCAACTCTTCTATTGATTCTGATTATCAGTCAGATTCGTTATCAATTTCGATACTTGGATCAGTTTTGCGTGTGGAAAAATGTAGATCTTCACAGGTTTTCAGTTCCAAAGCAGCTGTTATCCTTGTTGCTGGGTACAGAGTTTTTACAATCACTGAATTGTCAGAAAACCATGGCGGCATTGATAAGAGGAACTGATAACATCGAAGGCGTACGACTCCGATGGATTGAAAAATTTGGTGCCGGTTCTCGATTCCCAGCCCTAATGGGGACGACACCTTAGCACCACACCAGTCTCCGCCCTCGTTGGTTTGAACTGGGTGCATGTTTTTACGTGACACAACCCCTGCTGCGAGATCAACCTAATACGGATGTTTTGATGGTGGTTGGAAACCAAAGTGCTTGGAGAAAATCCACACAGACACAGGGAGAACATGCAGGGCCTTATCTGCTAGCCAGCATAAAGCGGTGCGCAGACGTCATTGCAAGTTTCCTTCCGACATAGTTGTCATTTTTGCGCCCAGCACCCACATCCTCTAAATCAGAGGTCAGCAACCCTGCTCCTGGAGATCACCTGCTGCAACCACAGCTGATTAGTCAAGTCTGGTGTTTCCTCGCTCCCGATTGGCTGAGCACACCCGACTTAGTTAATTAGCAGTGGATGGAACATGGAGAGTTGGGAGGCATGCAGGGCAGGTGATCTCCAGGAGCAGGGTTGGTTGACTCCCTACTCTAAATCACGATACACACGAAGAAATGATGGTACAGGAATGGGCCTAAAAAGGCACAATGCTTTGTTCGCTCCAGAGATAACCGAGCAGGGTATGAACAGTGAACTATTGAACATGATCAGCAACGATTTTTGTAGCTTTAAATTGAACAAAGCTCCACAGTTATCACCTTAACATTCATTTCTGTACCCTATCTGTCAAATATACCTTTGGGTACAGAAATGATATGGCATTTTCTCTGTGTGTACCACTTGCACTCATGTGGCCATGTGGGTCTGAAACTGAGGTGTGGTCGGGCGCAGAGCTGGTGCGTCTCAGACACAGGCGACATTACATGCCGTAAAATACATGGCGAAAGTGTGAAAAGTGAAATCCTTCCACTTGTGTCCGCTTTCTCAATATCACGGCACTATGCACCTGGTTGCGGTCTTTTTTTTAAAGGTGTAGGACAGGTGCCATTCTGATTGGTTGATATTATGCTGGGACTACGACGCCCATGCCCAATAAATACGCTAAATCCAACCGCTTTTCGCTCAGTGCACAGCTTTGCGCCGGTATTTCCTGCCGCTTAAATAGCAACGTGTGCTCAGAGACGCCTCAAATGGATTCACGCCCTCTGTGCAACTCTTTTTTTGCATCCACCATCAAGATAGGGCCCGAAAACTCCAGAATGGAAGTGGACTTTGGTGGAAACAAACACATTTTAAAACTTAACCACTGTGCTGCCCATGAAATAAATAAATCAGCTGATTAAAGCTACAAACTAATTGATTGTAAGGCTTACAGAATATAAAGGTAAGTGAACATAAAAGTAGCTGAATATAAAGCTAACGTCCAGGATAAAATCACTGCTGGGAGAGGTAGGGATCAAAGCCACTGATCCAAACCTCCATTGCTATCTTATGTGGATAATCTGTTAATACCGCTATACCAGTGATTCCCAATCCTGGTCCTTGGGGCTCAAAATACTCCATGTTTTCCATTTGTCTGTGATCTACTCAGATCAGATCAGCTCACTCAGGTGTGTTCAGCCAATCAGCAGCTGTCTGAATAGTGGAACACACCTTATTTGGCTCATTGTGTACATTTAGAGCAGGGAGAAATGGAAAATTCACAGTACTTTGGGTCCCGAGGACCAGGAATGGGAAACCGTGCACTAGACCGTCCTCGTGCGTACTCAGCGATGGCCCTGGTTATTATCGTGTGACGTTGGGGCCTCTATCCTTATATCAATACAAATACCTTTTAGCAAATATAGGCTTTTTTCTGCGGAGATGGAAGTCCTTATTTGTTGTGTTAGAGGATTAAAGTTTGTAGTTTGACCTTCTGTAATGTAACTAAAACATCTTTTATTGAATGGATCCACTGGAGACTGACGGTGCACTTAACTGTCGTAACTTTTATTATTAACCACACACACACACACACACACACACACTGCTAACCTGCTGCACACACTTTTCACTCTCGTTGTTGTACCACCAGATCTCTAGTGATGCATTCAATGCCATTCAATAAATCCCATACATCACGCCTTCTTCTTGAGATTTATATGATTGCTGCAAGGCTAAATTGCAGCAAAGAAAATAAAAGCGAATGTGGATGTGATTTATTTGGCATGTCATTCTGACAGTATAATCATGGCAGATTTGTACCTCTCCCTCATCAACACCCTTATTTGCTCATCCTTTTAGTTTCTTCAAATGTCTTCCGAAGATAACTTGATTGCTTTCGAAACACTTGTCACTTTCTCTAAAACTGTGACTCTTGGTGAGAAGAATTTATCAATAAAGCTGTCAATGGAATAATAAGCCGTCAAATTTGACCACGTGCACTGCAGGCTGTACAGAGCTAGACGTTCGTATAATGTTTGGCTTTTCTTCATCTTGTATTTCATCCTGAAACAGACAGTGAAACTTGTTCCAGTGGAACGCTGAGGTCCCCGGCTTGTTTTGGGAAGATGGATGGAGATTCATTTGCTTTCATTATAATGCCTGACTTATTTATAGCCGAGCTGTGCAGGGCTGTCGGCACACTGTGCCCCTGTAAAGATGTTGAGGCTGAGGCGTTGATGAAACATTCCTGTGTCCAGGGGGTATTCTCTGCGGAGAGCAGTGCTTGTTTAATGGAGGGAAGGACTGACATTGCAAGAACCATGGACAAGGCCACTGCAATCTAATTTCGCCAGTCCTGCCGAGCAGCGGCACTCCTTTTGAGACAGCTTTCCAGTATCAAAAGTCTCGAAATGTGGCAGTCGCGATGCGAATGTTACTGCAGAGCCCAGCAACAGGGATTTGCATAGTCTGATCTGGTCCAAGAAAATACAGTAAACTCAATGATGTGTCTTACCACAGAAAAAAGGACGATTTGCTTGCACCCACCACCCACCCACAAAAAGATATAAAGATGCAATAAAACACAGTTTGTGTTTTACTTATGCACAGTTTGGAGCTTGACGTTCCAAAGCTCCAGTCCCAAACCTTTATCTGGATCTCCCCTTCAACTGCAGAGATTACCGCTTCACAACCCTGGAGCAGGAAAGCTGTCTGCCTGGTAATTTGATGGCTAATCCCCTGCCTCTTCCCTACAAATCTTTTCCCTGATAAAGGGGTTGCTTCTACATTAGTAAACATGGGAGACTTGGCTGCATTGGCTGATAGTCAGACAAGAGGACTGGTTGAGGAGGGGGAAGCAGGATAACAAGTTCCTTTATAGTTCATAGGAAAGCCCCCTTTGCATCTAACGCTAGTAAACTCTGCTTTAGTGTCAAGAAGGACATTTAAACTAAAGCAGTGCCTTTAAGCTTGCAGGTCAGGCAGTCTAATTTTCTGCAAGAGGTAAATAATACATAATGCATTTGCACACAACAGTCAAAGCATAAAAAATTGCGAGCTGTACACAGAGGTCCATTGTTAATATACGTTTATTAGCTTTTTGACCTCAATACATGTAATAATCTGTTAATAATCAATAAGAATGTGAATGGAAACATCTCATATAAACTTGTCAGTCAGAATGAATGGCTGAAACTGATCAGAACTTCAGTCAGAATGACAAGAGTCGTTAAAATATCCAGTAAAATATTAGCTCCTGTGGCGACATTTGGAGCCGCTAAGTTTGACGTTCAAGCTTGCTGACATCACAGAGGGTTAAAATGCTCAGTGAGCTTGCCCTCCATAGGTGTAACTTTCTGCTCATAGTGACGTAAGATCCATGACGTACAGAGATTTTCCTGTAAAGGGATGGAGGAAGCGATGACACTGTTGCTGGATACCTTAAAAGAATTCAAACTTGTTGACTGTTTCGATGGCTGGAAGCAGCGGAACGAGGAGTCGTTCTGTCGTGAAAACCACCAGTCCCATTTTCAGACTCTCGTCCGAGGCGGAGGAAGGGGTGGAAGGGAAGAGTGCACAACGAGAGGGTGTGACTCTTCTCTTCTTCACAGTGACTGCAGTTTGAACAGGAAACCTGGAACAGTGACGATCAGGTTGACTACAATAATTGGGTCCGTTGTTGAAATGAAATTGCGCGGGTCAACAGAGGCCGCTTTCTACGCATGTCAAAGTATCGAATCCGATTGTTTTGAGCAACACAGATAAACGTGTGTCTGTCTGGTTATTTTTATTTAGATACGTGTAGATTCACTGATTGGAATGATTCCATCTCAGCTGGATGACATTCCAATTGGTACCCATCATACAAATGTAGCTTATTGCTATAATTGATCAATGGACTCCTGCAATGGCTTATAAGAGATTTAGGAGTTAATGGCCTCTGCATGAGTTCTCCTTCCTGGATGTTGTTCACCTCTCACAGCGGTACAAGGCACACAGCCCAGGAATCAAAACATACGCCCAGAGCCCCAGCATGCTCAACAGCGTTTAACAGGACCTGGCAAGAAAGCACTTAGCCAGTCTACGGGATGATTTCAGCTTGATGACTGCAACATTGGCTGTGATGGATTTTTATTTGTTGGCCTGACAGAAGCACTTCAGTTGTCAGGGTGGATCTGGCGTGGTGAGTGACAGGTCCTGTCCCTGCACGTCTTTCTGTATGTGCGATGACCTGTTGTTCAGTCTAATCATTGTCAGAGACTGAGACGACATGTCGGGAAGAATTTGGTGATAATCAGCACATCACAGAGCAGCCAAGCATCATGAATATATAAAAGGACTGCCGGGAGGTCTCTATGTTTTCTGAGTCCTTTTGACCCTGTAATAATTTTTTTGTTTTTTCGCAAATGCAAACTCTACCCTTTTGTATCTCCCTGTATCTCCTTGAGCAACATGCATGTTTCATGAGTCAAATATTCTCACAGCAATAGTTTGGATTATACACTGAAAAACCAGAATTGTTGGATCAACCTACAAAAGTACTTTAATTGGAAACACACAAATAAATTAGGTTAAGCCAAATGAATTTAAGAAGGAATATTTATGTCAATTTGATATTTTAATTTTGACAAGCTTAATTCATGTAGATGTTACCAAATGAAGTAGGGGTGTGCCAACTAACCAATACGAATCGAAAATCGATTTTAAAGTAACAGATATAGCTACATCAGTACACAGACCCCTGAATCGATATAAATGTACGATGACCCGGGCGATGGGTTAAGTTTAACGTAATAAATCTCGTGAGGCTGGTCACAGGAACTTTGTGAGGTAAAAACAAAATCAACACGTCCGATCGTCGTAGAACAGATAACTGTATCAATTCACAATTTAATACTGTCATTTCAGTTCAGAACGGGAAAGTTATGCTATGCTAACAACAGCTGGCTTCTTCTTCTGTTCTTCTTCTATGCTGCGCTTTCTGCTAATGTATGTGGTGCTGCCCCCAGTGGTGAACAAAAGTCGAACAGAGGCGGTGCCAGTGTGCTGCAGCACAGTAGCAGAAACCTGAAGAAGGTCCCTGGTTTTTCATGAAATATGTATTTGAAAGTGAGCAGTGCCACTTTTGGCTTATTCTAAATGTATCATGGCAAATGAATGTGTACGTTAAAGAACTCTGTCGATGGCGTCGTATTGCACCGAATCGGATCACACTGAAGTGAATCGTTCCACAATAAAAAGGTATTGTTCCTGAATTTTATCGTGGCCCATATGTCTAGATATGTATCGTGTTCTTTTATGAGGGAGAGATGCACACCCCTAAAATGAAGTCATTTCTTTAAGTTTTCTCTGAAATATAGCACAGGAAGTTGCATATTTTAGATTTTTTTTTCGTTATTATTTGACCAAATGCCACTATTTTCCTGTATACTTACTCTCTGCCATCATCTCTAATAATTCTGCTCTTTCTTGATGGAACACTTGATTGTAAAATGCTACTTTGCCTGATTGGAAGTATTTACCTTGATATTTCTATTGTTGGCGAAGCTCTCATCTGAATTGCACTTTAACTGCAAATATCGTGCACAACTTCCAACGCAACTGTCAAGCTTTGGATTTGAAGTTACACGTAATCTGCAAGCATACTCAGTCTGTAAACATCACGTCATTCGTGATATTTGACAGGTAAAATCCTTTGAATTGCAATCAAAACTGGATTTCGTTTGCTCATTGTATCTCGTAGATCAGTGTATGTGCACATGCACTGTGAGCGTTGAGTGTATCTTGTTAACCAAGATACAGAACAGGGGCTCTACACTGGTGGTAATTGATAGTCTGGAGGCTGTCTGAGCTGCAGGTAAATCCTTTCTGCAGCTGCACTGTGAGGGAAAAGGCAGGAGAGAGAGTACAAATAAGTCATCCAAGGACGGGGGGTTTCAGAATAACTAGACAAGTAATCAGGAAAAAGGGCATGGAGATCAGATACTATAGCGTAAAGACAGGCTGAGAAACAGACAGGTGGGAGAAATGTGGCAGAGGTGTTGCCTCACTAAATTAAAATTGGAGATAGCGCAGGCTTAAATGTACATTTTACCTGCATTTTCGTACCCTCAAGAACAGTGCATTTCCCCATATTTCCTTTGTCGTGTTCCTTGCTTGATTACTGCACACAGCTAAGTGCAGCAGTTTAGGTGTGGCTTTTGACTCTTTCAAACCACTTCCATTAACCTGACGGAGAGAAAAACAGTCTCTGCTTTGCTCAGGGAGATGAAGAAAGCGAGATAGCCAGAAAGGCACGAGCAGGAGGTAAGATTGGTCCCAGTGAGAGATTCATAGATAGTAATGAGGGCGTTGGTGGAGCGCAGATCATCGCAATGTGGCTCTGGACTGTCAGTATAATGGAACTTAGTAGTCAGCTGGCAATTGATTTTACCGCTCACAACCTCATCCGCCTGTTGTTCTTCACTCTTCCTGGCAGTCATCCTGCCAATCAGAGATGGAGGACGAAGCAGAATTGTCTCCCAGATGACAGATACGTTGTCCAGATAGTTTCTCATTACCTGGTAGGTGGCCTGAGGTGAGGTCTGGAGGATGGCAGGTCTGACTGTGAATTTGTGGCATAGGCAACACTGAGAGCCTCAACAATGACATCTTTGTGTGTCAAAAGCCTTTAACGAACTGAAGTTCTTTCTTTTTTTGTGGCTAGAGAATGTCATTAATGTACGTAGTCCTAAAAATGATTTATTAAATGTTGCTGAGGTGTGGGAGCTGCAGACAATTGGCTCTTTCCATATGTACATGCGTCCATCCGTCCGTACGTCCATGGCCTTTGACGTTTGATTACTTCTCCTCACAACCCTCTTGCTTGACTTCAGAGGGCGCCAGTCTTGGTCAGCTTTTTCTGGGCCAAATCCAGGTCATCACCTACAAATAGGCCTTCACTACGCAATTACTCAACACCATATCGTCGCACACACAACCTATTTGGGCTATAAGTTAATCTCACAACCATCTTATCACAATGTGATAGGAGTTCTGCTACCAATATGTAGACTTGAGTTCGATTCCTGGTCACCCTACCTGACTGTGTCCTTGGACGAGACACTTTATCTGCATTCTTGTATTCCACCCAGTTTGTAAATGGGTAGCAGCCTTGGCTGGGGAAGTAACTTGTGATGGACTGGCGTCCTGTCCAGGGGTAGCTGCAGACTCTTGCTACGGAATGCAGAGATAAGCACCGGCACAAATGGACCACTGAGGTTAATGACATCTGGTTCGAAATGGCCTGAGGCTAAATGCATCTGGAATAAAATGCAAAAATGAACCAGAACAGTGAACAGAAGTGGATTCATAACGCGCCACTCTTTAAAAAGGCAGCGATCTGATATTACATTGAGTCACAGTCCTAATTAACTAATCAATATGAGCAAATACTTTAGAGAAAGAACAAATGATCACATATGAAGGAGACATTAAATTATCAAAAAACAGTGACGTGAATAGTACATACATCCTCCTCTGTGCACATAGGACAACACACAAAAAACACACAATGGAATCCTCTGGACTTGCCTGAGGTGTAAAAAATACCTGAAATTTTCCCCCTTTCCAGCTTCATCTAAATTATCTGATGCTCGTGAAGTAAAGTAAGATGAGAACAACGTACCATTAGGGAAATATTTGATAAAAATTCTGAAACTGTTTAAGGCAGTTCTTGTGTCTTGCTACGTCACTGCTACTTGTTTCGCATTTATCTTGTCTTTCCGGGTGTGATGGAAGTCTGGAGAATGAAATATTCTTCTTTTGTCCGTGCTGATTGGTGCAGTTTTATGCTGAACATGAAACACCATGTGTCCTCCGAGCCAGGAGGTTGGAAATGAGAGAATATTGAAGAACGGGATTAATGATTTGCTAGTTGTGGGAGCCTTTATTGTCCTCCAAGGTGGCAATCACATGATCTAATGACATCAGCTGCAGGGGGCCGACATTTTTAGGTGTTGCTCATTTTACTGGTATGCATTGGTTAAGATTGAAGTTCCTGCTGCTGTTACCCTTCATAAACTGGCCCTTGGCTGTTCACCACTCATCTCTTTTACATTTTAAATCCTCGGGCCTCCAGAGAGATGGGGATATATGGTTCCATCTGCTCCAACAGACTGGCTCATGGCTCAGACAGACGCAACAAGACAGGGAAAGAGACACAGCCAGGGAGAGAGAGAGAGAGACAGGGATGGAGAAAAACACAGACTGACTGACAGAAAGACAGATCAGCTTATTAGAATCTTTGTCTTTTCACTAGTTGGACAGGGGCTGAGAGGATAGCTGTCTGGAATAGAAACCAGGCAAGGAGTTGGATTAGGACCTTAGGGATCCCCCTCTTCTCGCTCTATTTACAATGCAAACTATCCCATCTTAAATTTGTTGTTAGTTTTTATCTGACTTGGCTTTTCTTTGTGTAGCACAGGTGGATCCCAGAAAATCCTTTTCTTGTTTGCCTTTGAAATTCCTCCAAAGACATTTCTCTTCAGTGGGGTCCTGTTTTTTTTTTTTGTTTTTTTTTTTAAAGAACCGTGTGCTTGTCTCCAGAAAATACCAGGTACAGTATTCCACCGCAAGTGCCAGATAATACAGAAGCTCTTTTTCTAGCCCTTTCCTAAATATAGGCCTGCTTTTACTTCTGCACTGCTGCGGGTCTGTATGGCCTCTGACTAATGCAGAGAAAAGAATTATGGGTAATCTGACACCCGAGAGACTTTTTAACGTGCAGCCATCCCAACTCTCAACAGCATGTCTTCGAAAGAAGCTGATTGGTTGAAATCACCGCTGCAAGGATTTAAACCACGACATAATAACAGAGTAGATGGAGTTTTTAGCAAATGTTGAGAAACTTGGACAAGTTTCATCACACAGGAAGCCCAGATACTTGTTTTCTTTAGCGATCTGTTATCCTCCAGTGAGAGCAAACATGCTATGCTATACTTGGTGCACAGGGTAAAAACTCCAGGCTGCTTCGTCTACATTTTGTAGTACTGGCATGTATCACTAACCTCAGTGGCGACATAGCACTGTGAAGGCAAACAGTAGGGGGCGGCGATATGACCGAATGTTAGTATCACACTATTTTTCACTTTTTGGACAGTGACGGCATTATATCACGGTATTACTGGTTTCTGCACGATGTGATCCCTTTAATAATGATCTTGTTTGAGCAAGAGTTTAACCTGGGCTATTTTCATTTTCAAATCTGCTCCTTCAGAGTTAAAATCTGGATGAAAAACTTAATGAATCAAAGATTTTTACAGTTTTACTTTTAATAAATCAGTCGCTGTGTTTAATTAACGATTAAGGCTTAAATGAGCCGACAGCGCAAAGTCTGCTGGTTCACACAACACAATCACAGCCATGACTGTCAAGATATGTCTTAATGTGAAAATGACTTTATAGCCAGTAACATCTACAAGAACGTGGGGGGGGGGTGTTAATGGGCGCACAGCGCTGCAGTGCTGATCAGAGCTGCACTGAAAAGGTTGATTTACAAATTAATGGATCTTGGCATTATTTTTCATTATTTCATTGGCTTTATTTGTTTTCTTGGCATCATTAAAATAAAAAATTCTGTCCTGTTGGGGATTCTGTATTATTACAGGGGAAAAAAATTGATTTCTCACAGTGTTGACTGTATTGCTCAACCCGTATCGTGGCACACTATCACACCCGTGATGACTAACTATGATACCAGTTTACCGCCCATCCCTGGCAAACATCTACGCAACCATCTCCCAGTGTTGGGTGAGTCAACACCAAGGCGCAGCAACTCCGAAGTAAAACCCGTCTGACGCGTCTGTCTGTCAACACTGGGTTGGGTCGCCTGTTCCTTTGCCCACAGATGATTTTTTTTTTTTTTTTGTCTTTTACATTACCTTTTATAAGGCGAATAGTAAAAATAAAACCATGTAACACATAGTTTAAGTGAAGTGTGTGAAACTGAAAAATGATCCAGTGTAGTTTGAAAAAGCGTGTTCCCCTCTGTGTTCTGCTGGTGTATGTTTTAATGGAGTATTGTTGCTGACCGAACTGTTTTCCTCTGGTAGATTTGCATTAGGTCTTCTGAAGAGATAAGGACCCGCTTGCAGGCATTGAACAAGCCCAGACCTTGTCCCAATAACTGAGTGGATGTCTACTTTTAACGACTGATAGCCAAAGGGAAAAGTCTGTTTAATCTGTCTGCGCCCATTTAAAATTAACCAGTATGAGTAGGCAATGCGTAATTTATGTTGAAAAGCGAAAATGTTAAAATTGTAAATGTGAAAATGTGAGCAAAGTTGGGTTTGATGATGTGATTTAACGCTTCTGTCACAGTGTCGAGATTTGGGAAACCACTTGGAGATGAAATAACCACACATGCATGGCTGTTAGGTAGAGCTGCAACTAACGATTATTTTTATTATCGGTTAATCTTTATCGATTATTTTCTCGATTAATCAATTAGTTTAAAATGGTGAAAAATGTCAGTTGGCATTTCTCAAAGCCCAAGATGATGTCCTTAAATTTCTTGTTTTGCCCACAACCCAAAACTATTCAGTTTATTTATTGTCAGAGAGGAGGAAAGAAACAAAGAAACCAGTGAAGAAACCAGAAAATATTCATATTTAAGAAGTTGAAATCAGAAAATTTGGACATTTTTTTAATGACTCAAAATGATTATTCAATTGTGAAAATTGTTATAGTAACTGATTAGTCATCAATTGTTGCAGCTCTACTGCGACGATTAATCAATGACTAATCCAAGGCTGGGTGTTGTTCAAAAAAATCTCTTTACCAGTGCTGATACATTGATTTTGATACTGGTTCCTGAATGATACTTTTTTTAATGCCAATATATATATATATATATTTTTTTTTTAATCTTTTGTAACAAAAAGAAAATGACATTAATGTCATTGTATTGCCCAACATATGCAGAGATGCAGCTCTGTCACTGAGCACACTGGCCAGAGTTTGGTTCTCATGTAGGCCCCTGGATCCCTATTGGTCAAAGACCTTCACTCCCTGCCATAACAGGCACTAATCTTTCCTGACACCAAGCTGATTTACAATACCCCCTCCACCCTAAGCACTGACTGACTAGAGGTAATTGATTTAGAACAGTGGAGACACCTGCTGAATAGTATGAAGCCCTCAGAAGCCCCTGTCCCATACGCTTATACTAAGCTATGTCCAATATTCTGATCTCAGTGGCACAAAATACAAACACTTAAACCTAAAGGGAATAGTTTGGAAAAACAACACCTTACTTCTATTATTTCTAGGCTTAGCTGTTAAATTCCACCTATCCTAGTCTCTGGTTTGAGTTGAGCCCAAACAACTGCCTATGTTTGGCCGGGTATTGATCTGTGGAGTTCTGTATTTGCCCGTCTTCTATCTCACATGCCTTCACTGTGTTTGTCTTTTACTGCTGAAGACAAGGCTC
>OMMV01000250.1:4525-15120 GCA_900302635.1 Chatrabus melanurus
AAAAATGATAAAAAAAGAAAAAAAAAAAAAAAAAAAAACGTGATAGCAGATTGGACAGACAATATGTTCCTGCTGAGGTTGAGTGCTTTAATCACCGTACAATTATAAACTAGTCATTAGCTGTTTGTTGTCGTCATCGAAACAAATTCCATGAGTGCTTTTTATTTGCAAGAAAAACACAGATGAAACGCTTCACGGGGCCCTTTCAGTGGTTTTCTGCTGGGGGGAGGGGGGGGGAGCTGAATGGACAGTGGGCCTTTTATCATTTTTTTCTTTTTGCCTTTTCTCAACTTTAAAGGCCAATAGGTCAAAATGACCTACATGTGGAATAGCCCACTTTACCTGTCAGCAGCTCATATCACCTGTGAATGAAGGCAAAAGAAATGATCCAGTCTGAATGTGTGTCAGACAGAGCCGATGCGCTAACAGATCCTTCAGATAAAACAGGGTGCATTTAATACCAAGTGAAATGAAAGAGGAGTCCAAACACACTTTTTAACTCACTCAGACCACACAAAAGCAGGAATCAACACTGATATCCATACAACATGTAGTCAAAATTTCCATGGTGACATGCATGCTTGCATAAAAGTAACACTCACAGCTCCTGAGAGGGCGCCTGCAGTAAAGCTGATGGGGAAGTTGGCCTGAGATGTTCGGGCGTGTTCACACAGCCGGGCCTTTATCAGCTCATAGTTGAACCAGTACAGAGCTGCAAATACACACAAACAACCTTTTATGTCGGTGCAGCCTGAAGAACAACTTTGAACTTTGCCCTGCATGCAGAGTTCCTTTCTGTGTGGTGTGTGTCTGTTCTTGCTGCATCTGCACAGGCTTCCTCCAGGCACTGCAGTTTCCTTCCACCATCAAAACATGCACTTGGAGTCGGTCCCTGGGCGTCGGACTGTGGCTGCCCACTGCTCCTAGTGCTTTGTTGTGTCTTACTATAATTACGATGGGTTAAATTGTGTGTATGTCGTGACAAATCCTTTACACGACAGCCATATTTTCAGCAATGACCGGCACAGTGACAAGTTACCATTTTGTTTTCAGTGACAACATGAAAGCATATAACAGAATTATATATTTATTAAAATGAGACTCTACTCCAAATGTCTTTTCATATAAAAAGAGTTTTAAAGTCACATTGAAATGAAAACCATTTTATTCAAATAGTCATCTTATGTCTACTATCCCTCAAGATATGTACAGTTGGGCTCAAAAGTTTACATACACTCAGCATGGACATGAATGTCGTGGCAATATTAGGCCTTCAGTGATTTCCTTCAACTGTTCTTTTTCTAGGGCAAAATGATTACACAACATACATTTTTAATTAAAAAAAAGAATAAGGTGCACAAGTTTATTTATTTGGGGTTTTCTAAGATTAACACAGGAACAAAATTATACATAGAGTGAAATATACACACATCCACTAAGATTATTAATTCAGTGGTGCTGAACATTCCACAATGTCTTAACTTGCCAAAGCCTCTTAACTTCTGATTAGTGATCATGACTGACTGCAGCTGGTAGATTCTCTGTGCCAACATTAAAAAAAAAAGGGTTCGTTTGACAGCATTCATTAAACTGACCAACACACAGTACAATGGGAAAGACCAAAGCCTCAATGTAGACCTGAGAAGGAAGATCCTAGATTGACACAAGTCAGGAATGTCTCTCAAAGCCATTTCTAAACTGCAGATTCCAAGTTATTGGGAAGTGCAACCACTTTTCCAAGGTCTGGAAGAAGACCCAAATTGTCACCCTGAGCTGAGAGGAAATTGGTTCAGATAGTCAGCAACAACCCAGGAATCAATCAGGCACTGACCTGTCATGAACTGGAAGCTGTTGGAACACCAGTGTCACTGTCTACAGTCAGGCAAGTTTTAAATCGCCATGTAGCTGACTACACGGACAAAGACCTTCTTGAGGAAGGTTTTATGAACAGATGAGAAAGATTGAGTTGTTTGGCCACAATGATCAAATGTATGTTTGGAGGAGTAAAGGTGAAGCATTGACAAGCAACCCAAAGAACACTATACCAACTGTTCAGCATGGGGGTAACATCATGGTCTGCGGCTGTTTTGCTGACAGTGGAACTGTGCATTGCACAAAGTCCATGGCATAATGAAGGAGAACTTCAGATTTCTTCAGCAAGACCTCAAGCCATCAGTTGAAACTTGGCAAAGAGTGGGTGTTCCATGAGGACAATGACCCCAAACACACATTAAAAGATGGTTGTGGAATGGATAAAGCAAGCTAACATTAAGCTTTTGGAAATGGCCGGCTGGACTGTGCTTGAAAGTCAGGTCTGTGCCAGGAAACCAGCAAATTTATTTGTACACTACTGATTCTGCCAAGAAGAGCGGTCGAATGTCTACCCAGAATTCTGCGTGTTAATGGCTACCAGAATGTCTGGTCATGGTGCAACTGCTTAAAGAACATTCAACAAAATATTAGGTGTGCTGTATGTACATTTGACACTGTGTTGACTTTAGACAACCAAAAATAAATTACAACATGTACCAAATTAGTTTTTCTTTTTAAGATGTATGTTATACAATCACTCTGTCCCAGGAAAAGAACAGCTCATAGAAACAATTGAAAGCCTAATATTTTCATGATATTCATGTCCATTATGATAACTTCTGACCACAACTGTATATCAAATACATTTTTTAAAATGACTTGCCCTGAACTGACAAACTCCTCAACTTAGCTTGTGGCTCATAGTAGTTTGTGACATCAAATGATATCACAGGTCAAAGGTGTGTGGACGAGAGTCAACAAAAACATTCCTGCTTTGGATAGCTGTGGTCAACTGTAACAGGACAGAATTCATTCATTTGGAATGGAGGCGAGAGTAGGACGTTGGTAGCAGCTGGTTCTCCAGACTCCATGCAAGTCTCCCCCACTTTTAAATGACTAAATCACTCCTGAAATAAAACTCTGTACAAATATTGTGTCTTACTGGAGAATATGTTACATAAAAGATGATAAAAGAAACTAAAACTCTGTTGTACTGAGGACTTTTTGGAACATGATGAGCACACGGTTTACTTAAAATTATATACTAAACACCGGTTTAATGAGTTTGGCTCTTAGAGACAAGAAAATATATAAATTTTTGTTTCTGATTTTTTTTCCCCTTTTTCTCCCAATTTGGTAGTCAATTGAACCCCTAGTTTTATCCCAATATCCCCCTGAGCAACCGCTCTGTCAAGGACTCGCCGTCCTGCCCCTGCCCCCTGGTGGCCAGAATAACAGGCACGCCTTCTTCAAACCGTGCCCGTCTAGCCCTGTACCATTACTCCGAGGCGTCCAGGGACATTTACGGACGGCTCTTCCTGCCGAGTCCCTCCCCCCTCCCTCGGAGCGGCGAGGCCAATTGATGCCGCTCCCATTGCACCGGCCATACTTGGATCTGGCAAGACCGGGAATCGAACCCCAGTCCTCAGGGGCAAATGCGCCAAGCTAAAAGCTTGACGCTTAGACTGCTGTGCCACCGCGGCGCCCAGAGACAAGAAAATAAGCAGTTCATTCGCCACCAGGGTTTTCAACATGCTCAAAATCTGCAGGGGAATGAAATCGACGCGAGCAACTAATTAGCGAATGGGGATACTGATTCTGACTGCTTGGAGAATAATTTCAGACTACAGTGAGCCCAAGAGCCGAATTAGACAAATGGCCATTTGTCTCAGTTGTCAATCCAAAGCCAGTGGTTTTACCTCTGCCATGGAGGTTATGTTTTCCTCAATTTGAATGTGCTTATTAGAAATAGGACTCAAATTTCTGGCCACGTTTTTAATCAAACTTGGAGAAAAGTCATTTCTTGTGTAATTTTGTTCAATCTGGGGTTTATGAAACCTGTGTTTTTGAAAACCTACAAAGGTTTGATTCCATTTTCTCAGATGCCAGTGTGGTAGCAAACTTCTTTTGTCTTTCAAAAATGGCAGCATTCAAATACTGATTTCTCAGTAGCTCAACTCCTGGATTACCAAGAATCATGATTCTCGTGGCTAAATCTACATTTTTGGAGGTAAGCACTGCACTGGTGCCAATTACAAATAGATATACAGAGTCAATGACATGTATGGATTATCATGTCAGATTTTTAAAATGTGCGTAACTGAATTTACATGTTTCTAATCAACTAGACCTCTAGATTAACTAGAACCACAATTCTTGTGGCCAAACCAACATTTCTGGTGGTAAGTACTAAAATGAGTGGCCATATAATTTATATGCATAGTCTTTATAATTATATGCATAAAATGATTTTTCATACCTTGCAGTAGTTCCCAGGTTTCAAAGTACAGCTTGATTTACAGAGTGCACAACAAAATAATGAAAATGGTCAATGGAATAAAAAGACTGAACAAGGAATCAACTAACTCCCAAACCAGCACCATACTCGAATCATATCTAGTTTCTTCTGGTATGAACGTAGTCTATGTTGGGATAGCAAGGTTTGTTTCTTTTGGTCAACAGACAGAGTACAGACAGTTTCCAGTCACTTGCTTTTTGTTTTGTTTTTTAACTCTGCTGCTCTGGTCTAAGGTAGCTAAGCTAAGGTATCTTGCTCACGTTGCTCTAATACATGTCTCCAAATAAAGAAAATACCAACCAATAATATGCTGTTCAACCACCACCGCTGGTATAGCGATTAGCCAAGTAGATCTACTGTAAATATCACCAACCGATTCCTTCGGCTGACATGCCCAACAGGGTCAGGCTGCTTGGTCACCTATGGGATATAATAGGTAAATATTTGAAAAATTCAGTTATGGCATCAAAAATCCAAGACGGCCATTTATACCCGTGTCTTTGATCAGTTATACCAATTTCAAACTAGTACCTTTGGATTCCGTGCCCCAAAAATGTAGGTTGAGCTGATGGAATCAATTGCGGGTAGAGTAGGAGTGAAGACCTTAAGGAATCAGTATTTGAAGGTTGCCATAACAATCCAAGATGTCTGCCATAATGACTCCCAGGAAAATGGAATCATACATTTTCTGATTTGTTAATCTATGAAGTTTTAAAAATGTACTTTTCCTATGCCCCTCAAAAAAATGAAGAAACTTGAGTATTTGGACATCGTGAACTGGACAAATGGCTACAGGAGGTAATGTTCAGTTTCTTTGACACTGTGAAATACACTTTTGCACTTTGGTTAATAACTCGAGCTAATGCATGAAGCACATAAAAAATACTTGGTCATATTTAATCACAACTGCACAACGGAACGTCCACAATTTGGTCCTGATCCAGACATGGGTACAGCTCAAAAGATGCTAAAATAGAAAAATCTGTTTGAACTGAGATTATATATTTTGGGTTGCGACATAGCAGCTAATAAAGACAGATACAAGCAGCACCCACCACCATGTAGTGGAGATGATTCACATTGAGAAAGCTGAAAACAATTTTGACTCTTGGCCGGGATCTGCACTCCAACTGCTGCTCCACTTTAATATTTTCCCCTCACTGTAAATACTGTAATGCACGGGAACTGACATGACTGACCACAGTCTACTGGGGATGGGTGGGTGATAGACTGCACATATTCTAAATGTAGGTTTCGTGCTGCTGCTCTCACCAGAAAAAGGAACGTCTCTGAGAACGGTGGGTCCCCAGCCCCTCCACAGTGACCGCAGGCCGTTCTGAGCAACAGATGAGCGGATACACAGCCGCAGCTCGCCGTAGGAGAGACGACGGGACTGCATCTTTGTCCTGACCAGCTCCAATGGGCTGATCACCGTCACAGCTCCCACTGCACAACACGCACGGTGGAAATTAAGAAAACAATCTAAAGCCCTCTTCGCATTTTCACAGCTATGCATCTCAGACGGTCATGTTATAGACCGTGACAAACCAGCGTGTGAATAGCACGGTTGCCCACGAATGTGACCTAGCGCATGGTTTGAGTGTGTAGCTCTCTTGACTTGTACCATGTGATGTGTGCAAAAACAATGACAGTATGTCTGCAGTATAATTTGAGCACAACCTTGGCACTTCTGGAAAACCTCCTGGTGTTGTCACAGCATGTATGGCAACATTACATGCTCCACAGAAACACAAGGGATTGCCAAAGTTTGGGACAGTTTATTAAAAAAAAAGATTTTTCTCCAAACATTTTGAAACCCTGCCAGGGTTAAAATGACACTACAGACGATGGAATGTCCCAGTTCATCACAGACACCATGCCGAACCATCTCAGGTTTTAGTGTGGTATGGTACATACTCCCGTAGGATTTTTGTGCTAAAATTGTTTTGTTTTTTTTTTTTGCCCATTTTGGCTTAATTAGGGGCCAGACTGTGAGAAAATGATGGGGTTCAAATTTTCAGACTTTTCCCTCTGTTCCTGGGGGGGCGTTTTCATTTTGGCCCTCTCAAAACTAACTATGCACCTATTTCCACCATTTTTCAACCAATTTTCATAATGTTGGAGTCATTTTGTAGGATGATTGATTGTACTTTTGGAGCAAAGTTTTGGAGTCTTCCCCCCCCTTTCTGGGGGGGGGGGGGGTCTGAAAATTTGAACCTCACCATTTTCTGATTGCCTGGTCCTTACTGAAGCCAAAACAGGGAAAAAATAAAAATAAAAAATTACTGTACCACACTATTTTGTATGGGGAAAGTTTCTAACTGTGATATTCCGGGACACAAATCCGTGAAAGTGAGAACAGGGCTTTAGGATGTTTGTGTTATTGTGTGTCCTTGTGTACTCACATCTGGCGAGAGCCCCAGCAACAAAGGGGATGTGGCTGCCCTGAAAACCTAAACTATATCTCATGAAGTCTCGCAGTTGGTCGTAGCAGGTGAAGTAGATGATTGTGGCAGGTACTGCCATAACCCTACAAAAATAAAATAAAATTCAAAAAGATTTTTTAATTGAACAAAATATACTTTTTTTAAAAAACTTTTCTAAAGTAGGTTTTGTTCCAACGCAGGTTCAGTTCTTGGTTTGTTTGTTGGTTGGTTTATTAGAGTTACTCAAAAACTAAAACATATTGAAAACAACAATATGGTGGTGAAGCTGCATAACACAGAAGAGACAGGAAATTAAAAAGAAAGAATTCTGCTGAACTGTTGTAGTTGGTTTGCTGGATTATTTCACACTCAAAACAAATTTTCACGTAACTTCATGAAAAAGTTGGTAGTGGCTTGGAATGGGTATACAAAAGGGAATATGGCCAGATATTTTTGTTTCTTTGCAAGTATGATCATGAAGTACATTTTCCTGTCCTGGAACAGACAGCTTTGTGGTTTCACGTGTAACCACATAATGTAGCAGAGTCAAGAAGATCAACAACAAACTGTTCTTACAGCAGAGAGAGATTTACTTTTAACATCAGCCAAGTAGTTAGTAATAGTTTTTTTTGTTTTTTTTATATAAACACACTCACAGTGTTGGTTGAAGTCCACTCCACAAAGACTTGAGCCCTTCATGGCGAACAATCTTCACAAAAGCATCCTGTGGAGCACATACAAAAGTGTTATATTCATTTTGTAGGTAAAGAGAGAGTTTACAGTGTTTGTACAGCCCGATACTATTACTCACAACAGTCCCGCTGTAGTATGTTGGGGTTCTGTGCCATTTGTTGCACTTGGTTCTATTGCAGCAAGCAAAGAAGTGATCCATCTCTCTTTTACAAAACAGGAAAGACCTCCCTATGGTCAGCAGAAATTAAAAATATGAACAAAAATACAGCAAGTGCATTACTGAAACCTCAAAGCTTCCCAGTAATCAACAAATAAGGCAGACTTTCAAAACAACCTGAAAATGAGCCAACTGGAAACATTTTATGTTGACTTATAAACTGAGAAATGTGATTAACAGTCCGGGCAATGACCACAGGACAGCACAGATAAAAACGTCAGGGCCGTCCTTGTCACTGCTTACTCTTTACTTTATTTAATTTGGCCCGATTTATGGGGACGACTGACAAAACTTTCAACGAAACGCTAAACATTTCACAACAACTTCCAGGATACAGAGTATTTTACATTATTTAAACTGGCTGGGGAAAAAAAAAAAAATTACTCTCAGGTCCATAAGTGCTTGGACAGTGACAATTTTTATAATTTTGCTTCTGTACACCACCACAATGGGGTCAAAATGAAACCATCAAGAAGTCCTTGTAGTCTAGACTTTCAGCTTTAACACAAAACCACAAACCATTTAGGAATTACAGCCATAATAATAAAACTAATAATTCACGCCGCATACAGTTGTCACAAATGGGGAAATAAGGTATAGAGACCAAAACACTTTTTTGTACCAGGCTGTAATCAAGTTTATTACTATTGTGATGTTGGGAATTTTAACATGGGACCAATGGGAAGTGACTTTCTTTTGGAGCCAACCTCAAGCAGCCATTCAAAGAACTGCAAGATTTGCCACTTCCGTGTTGGTGTCATTTTTCAGCACCGGAGGTTGCTGCTTGGATGTGGCACAGAGCAAGATTTTGATCCAAGAAAACAGATCAAATTTAGTCACGTCTCCTTTGTGCCTTCTGACAAATTGTAGCTGAAATTTCACATCCTTTTAAGAAATCCTTCTCCGTTTCACTCTGCCGTGAATCTGTACAGCTGGTGATGCAACAGAAATTTGCACCATGCACAGCAGGGGTTGACATTAACATTTTTTTACCCACTGGACAACAGGGCCAGTAACTTGACCTAAAGGTTAGTGGCCCACAAACTGGACATTTTTTCAGTGCATGAACTTCAAAAATATGGCAGGAAATTATTATTATTTTGCATGTTTTCTGCACATTTCATAGCATATTTCAATATTACATTTGTATACATTTTTTTATTTCTTAATTTTCTTATTTCAGGATGCATGTATTTTGGTGTGAAGGTTACTTAAAAAGTTTTTTATATGGCTCATCAGTTCCACTTAGTGCAGCACTGTAGCAATAAAACTAGGACATTCAGAGTATTATTGATTGAACAATGTTTTAGTTATTAAAAATACATTAATTCTCATTATCCATTATGTGCAAAAAATGTCTAAAATGTCTTCAAAAGTGTGTGTATGTGTATGGCAGGGAGCGGGGTCTCCAATCGCCCCTCAAGCCGTCTCTAAACAGGTGGAAAGCAGCGACAGTTTTGGACGGCATGCACACATTTCGTCCTCATCTTCCTGATATTCCTTCGTAATTATTGCGAGGCGTGACCACGATGTGCACAGCTTCAAAGGCTGTCTCTAATGGAGCGTGAGCAGCACGAGGCGGCACACAGTGTCTGCTTTGCTCTGTTGACGTGAACGCACAGCATTAAAAGTGCACCGTGGCTCTGTACTGAAGCAGCCGTGCTGACTGGCTGCTCACTCTGCCAGCACCGCGTATATGAAACGAAGCAAGAGGAAGGATCTATCCATAAAAATGCTATATGGACACAGGGCCTTGGTCACATTTACGTTGGCCCGATCTGGTTAGTAATTTATGAAATGTAGTGGCCCGTACTGGCCCAGGACTCCTCAAAAGTTCCCTTCTTGCACAGTCTGACTCTCCTGACTTGTCTTAAAACAAACAAACAAAAAAATGAAGCAATTATGATGATTTGTATTAACAATAATTCTTATAGTTTGTCCCATTACTTATGACCAGAGGTGTGGACTCGAGCCACATGACTTGGACTCGAGTCACGATTTTGATGACTTCAGACTTGAATTAACAAAATTAGGCATGACATGAGACTCGACTTGGACACTATTGACTTGAGACTTGCCTCTTTGACTTGTAATGACTTGATGCGTCTTGGAGCAAAATAAATTTATTTAGGCTATCTGACTCCAGTGCGCATCAATCATTAATCGAGTGCAGAAATGCCGCTGCTCCACTGATTATCTGCACAGCTCTGGTCAGTTTTCCAAAAAGAAAATCTGCATTGTCTTTTAATTTTAGCTTAAACTGTAGCTGCGTCAAAATATCTCAGCAGTCAATTAACGCACACAGCTGTGGTTCGTACACGCGCGCCGTGCACAGCACGGAGCCAAATAGAGAAATGATCTGTGGACAGTCATTTTGACGTCATGCTGGCAACATTAAATAACTAACACCTTTTACTGGACTTCCTATGACTGGGAAAGCAGTCATATACATGGAAAATATAAATTAAAAAAAAAAATAAAAAAAACATTTCAGCGATTGAAAAAGGTCACATGACTGTCGGGTTCACTTTCTGCTCCAGTTTAAGCGAACGCTCATGGAGCTCTGTGACCCACGGGATCTGGAAGGAAAAGCTGATGGTGATATCCTTGAGATTTTATATCTTAAAACCTTTGACAGGATGTGTAGCTATATCAGCAACGAGCGAGTCAAATAATTAATAAATAAACAAAATGCACGCACACAGCGCCATACGCACACAGGCACACAAACAACCCAAATTAAATGCATACTGTCAAAAATTGATGTACATAAAGAAAGAGGGGGGAAAAAGAAGAGTTAGGAATAAAACGCAGCCACACACACACACCTTTTACTGCAGGCACCTGCAGGCAGAGGCGGCCCTAGCTTGTTTGACGCCCTGGGCAGAACCCCCCACACCCATATTTTTTGTCATTACTTCAACCCCCC
>OMMV01000267.1:243-12785 GCA_900302635.1 Chatrabus melanurus
ATGATCTTCAATCCCTCAGATGGCACTGCATCAAGAACCGTCATTCATCCAAAGCTGATATAACCACATGTGCAAGGGATTTCCTTAGGAAACCTTTGTCAAGCACTACAATACAGAGTTACATTCACAAATCCCCTTTGTACACTCCGCCTGTCTCTACTACCAATTGGATAGTTTAGTGAGGTCCTTGGATTGGCTCCACCATGGTTGGGCACAGCCCTAGTGGAGCGCCGAGAATACAATCAAACTTGACTATCTAGAGGAAGTAAAAGTCGTAACATGGTTTCTGTATAGGTGAACCTACAGAAGGATCATTACCGTTCTTTGCAAGGCAGCGACGGTGCATGCCGGCTTGCCTGAGGCAGTCACAGTTTCCCCAAGCTAAGGAGCAGGGCCTCCCCCCGATGTGGAGCCAGCTCGCAGGCGCCCGCTCGGAAAAGCCCGCTTGTAACATTCTCCACATGGCACGTCGCAGGCCACAGCCGTCGTGCCCTCCACAAGCCTTGGGGTAGTTGGCAGCATGGTGGCACAGTGCTTAGCACTCTTGCCTTACAGCAAGAAGGTTTGCTTTTTGATTCCAACCATGCTGAGGTCCTTTCTGTGTGGAGTTTACATGTTCTTCTTGTGTCTGCATGGATTTCCTCCCACCATCAAAAACCCGCACATTACGTTCTGCTCCTTTCTCTCCCCTTGACCAAGACAACATCTCTACATCTGTAGTTGGTCCCCTGGTACTGGACTGTGGCTGCCCACTGCTCCTCGTGGTTGGATTGTGTCTAACTGTAATTAGGATGGTTTAAATGCAGAGGCCAAATTTCATACATACATACATTTCGTACATACAATGACAAGAAAGGTCCTTATTTTAAAACTTTACTATGTAAAAAAAGAAACCTTTTCTTAACCTAGTCCAGAAGCGGTGTCGACTTCTTTGGGCTTGGGGGCATCTGGGTTGGACCATCACACAGTAGAAATGTGTATTGTGGTCAGACAAATCAGTATTCCAGAGCTTTTTTGGAAGAAATGGATGATTTGTACTTCGGATCATGGACAAAAAGAACCATCCAAACTGTTATCAGCAACAAATCCAAAGCTAGGGCCTGACATGGGTTGTGTCAGTGCCCTTGAAAAAGATTATTTACACTTCTGTTGTGGCAGCATTAATGCAGAAAAGTACACCGAAATTTTACAGCAGCATATGCTGCCTTCAAAACAACATCTTTTCCAGGGATGTCCATGCATTTTTCAACAAGACAATGCAAAACCACATTCTACACACATTACAAAGGCATGGCTGCAGAAGAAGAGGTTATGGATACTGGACTGGCCTGCCTGCAGTCCTGACCTGTGCCCAGTAGAGAATGTGTGGAAAATTTTGAAATGAAAAATGCAACTGTGACCCCGTACTGTTGCAGACCTTAAGACGTGTTTGCCAGAAGAATGTGACAAAATAACACCTGAAATGCTTCATCACTTGTATCCTCAATTCTAAAATGTCTTTTAAGTGTGGTGAGAAGGAATGGCAACATTACAAATTGGTAAATGCATTATCATCCCAACTTTTTTTTTTGGAATGTGTTGCAAGCCTGAAATGCAGGAATGCATGTAATTAACAAATGCAATTAAGTTGACCACACAAGACATGAGCTATCTTGGGGTCATACTGTCTGCAATGAAATAAAAGTCAAAGTGAATGTAAGAATTATTGTTTTTCGTTTTGATTATTGTTTTTTGCATTTTTTATATCGTCCCAACCTTTTCTGATTTGGGGTTGTATGTTGTACTTCAGATCAGCTGAGGTGCTGAGTGCTAAGGCGAATTATATTCCCATCACTCTGACTCATTTTTATTGTTGTCTCATGAAAAATCATGGCTGAAATAATGGCCTGGATTCGACTGCTGCAGCATTCGGAGTCATAAAATTTGCCATTTTGTGCTTGTTTTCACAGACATGGTTACTTTTTCCTCTCAAGAGACCTGATGACAATCTTCAAATCCGACCCGCAGTTACTAACGTTTGTAGATGCTGAAAAACAGTCATGTACCCTTTCCAAAAATATAAATGTAAAAATAATTGTTCCAATAATAGTATAACTGAAAGCGTCAACCAAAATTGAATAACATAATATGATAATATAATAATATCATAGGTGATAACATACTAATATTATTAGAATTGATGAGCATTCATTGAATTTCTTTTGTGACAGAAATCTTGAGTGTACATGAAACACAGAGTTGTTCTTTCCGCTGTCAAGAATATGCTTGCTCATGGGGTAGATAGGTTCTCGACTTTACGATGCTTCGGGGTAACTTATGTTGTGATGTGGCGCTGTATAAATGAAACACTGTCATACTCTCTGAATAAACAATACAAACTCAATATTGAAAGACATTAAAAATCAAAGCTGTCTTCACAGCATTCCCATCACCCATTCATGTTGCTCTTGCAATGACTCTGTGGCTCCCAGGTGAGGCCTGGCCAACAGTTTAAAAAAAAACCTTTGAATTAGAGACAATTTTTTATGACAAGCTTTTTGACTGCCTATAAGAAGCTGACAGAACTTCTGTGGCTCCTGCTTCATTTAAACCTCCATAATAATTTCTTGATGTGATGTATTCTGCTACCACTGCACTCAGCTTCACTACTCATAGGATAAGGTGTTCATTTAAAAACACAACTTGCCTTTGAAGTCCTTTCCTTGATCTTTTATTACAATTACAGCAGCAAATAATAGCACCCTGTGGAGACGTGACCTACCACAGCATTTGGCTGCAGTTTTCATATTTTCAGGGACTTTAAGTGCACTGTTTTTCAAAGTTGAAACTAAGTTAGAGCATTTTGAGGCAATGCCACATGGCACAGGGGGGCTTAAGTAGGGTTTGTTCACATCTCATGGTGTGATTATTTTGATTCTTCCGGAATTCAACCAGTACTTTTTGGTTTTATTTTGTTTTCCTTCTTTCCACTAGAAAGCACCAACAGCAATTTGTTGATCTTCAGTTTGAACTTTTAAAGCAATAGTTTACCCTTGACACCTTTAACAAGTTAGGAATGGGTGAAAATCCAAAAAAAATGTCTCAGTTGCTTTGCTTTATTCAACTCTGCTAAACTGCAATATTTCCTTCCAATTTTTTTTTTCAAAAAATGAAGAGTTCCGAAGACACAGACATATTCCCCAAGATATTGTTATCACATGATAAGATCCAAGATGTAAGACGTCACATGTTCATCAGCTTTCAAGCATAACCAGTGCCCACTATAGAATTAGACTCTTCTGAGATCCCTATTTTTCTGATGAAGTAGGTAGAATATGACTGATTTCTTCGCAGAGGTTGGGGCAAACGTGTAGCGACAAGACAATTCTTCATCACAACACATGGCAAAGGAATGAAGTTAATCCCTGCATGATAGAGTATTTTCCGACCAATGTTCTTGAATCTGGCAAGCAGCAATAATATACTGCCATCGTCTGCAGCAAGCGGAAAAGTTGGAAAGTTGATTTTTTAACTTTCAAAGGCAGGTACTCTTGTGGTGTGCCACTGCCCTCGCAGCTACTGGTGGTGGAATGTCCCATTGTTTGCTCCAAAATCGAAATAATTTCTGAACAGATTTTTGCCATCTTTACTCTTCCATCTCAACATTATCGCTGTTGCAATCTTGGTGCAGAACTCCCTGTTCTGGCTCAAACCAGTACGGCTGCAAGTCTCCATTGTCACACAAAAAAAACAGGAACACGTATTTGTCAATCATTTTTTCTGTGTGGCCCATCCCCACAAACAAAGCAGTTGCAGTATGGGCCTGGCAGCCATAACACACATGTGACGTCAATGCTCAGGATCAAGTCACATAATGTCCATAAAAAGGTCCACATCCATTTTTTCTCGCTCAGTTAACTGTTGACAAGCCAATTACAAACAACCCAATTTATGAAAAACAAATTAAACAAAATGGGTTGCAAAATCGTTGTCTATGCAAAGATGCTATCCCTTTAAATGAAATCTCAATTTGGCGGCCCAAGGACTGGATATTGTTTACAAGATAAAGGATTACATCCAGTGGCATAAATTATAACTAATGTGAAACAGTTAATCATTGCTTACTATATTATCACCTAATGCTGGAAATGTCATACTCACATGCCCAGACTGAGAATGTGCATGTTTTCAGCCCTCCAGACTAACTTTTTGACATAGGAGCACTGGTGCTCACAACCTAAAAAAGTTTGGGCGCACAGGCAAAAATTTAGGCTACTCCTCTTAATTAATGTTTACAAGCTGGAAGAAGATATCTGAATGGATTATCAAAGCAAAATCCTGCTGTGTGAAGTTAAAGACCTTGAAAATGTCAAATGTGAAAGTGAAATGTGAAAGATATTTGTATATTTACTTGTACTTGGCTAGGAATACCAATATTCATGATTATTATCCAACAGGTAATGCTGTTTGTAATGTAATTCTGAGAAAAAAAGTTTTATTTTTTAGGTTTATTAACCTCCTGCCTCAAAACATGAGGCCTTGAAAAATACTTGCCGATTGAGCCCTTCATCTTGTCTGACCAAGTGTTCACAGAAACTTCTGTGAACATGCGCTTGCTAACTGTGCGAGATGTTTGCCTTTGTATCTGCTCCTTGATTCACCAGTTGTGGTCAGCTGATCGTTTAGTAAGTTGATTCACGAATCAAGATCAGCTGACTCCCAAGAATCATTGCATGGCAGGTGACGTAACTAAGAAGCGCTGCACAACTTCCAAGTTTTGTGTCAGCGGGTGGGATGGATCTTGCAGCACATATTTGAGCACTCATGTCAGCCGGGGGGAGCTTTGCAGCCCAGAATTTAGGCACACATGTCCAAGCTTTGATTGGCACACAGGGTACGCTTTATGAAACATTTCCAGGAGCACAGGCTAATTTTTGGGCCCATATGCGCCTAAAATGGGCACATTCTGGAGGGCTGGCTTTCATATGGGAATTTCTACAATTGTTGGCTGATATTCCTTGGGCTGCTTTATTATTTGCATCCCCATTACTAAGATAAGTCAGTCATTCAATTTAGCCAACAATATACAACACTATGTAAAGTATTGAAAACTAAAGGAAAAAAATGCAAAATTTTTAAATATATATAATTATGCAAAATTTATAACCACTCATCATCATCATTAGTTAATTACTGAGTGATTGGTAACTCGTTCACTTGCAAGAACATCATTACATTACAACTTTTCATTACAAGAACATCTTGATTGTTTCATTTCAACTGAGATGGTGTACAGAAGCAAAATTACAAAAACTATGACTGGTTTTTGTTTCTTTCACAGTCCGATACTGAAGTATTTTGACAACGTGTCTGAACTCAATTTTGAAACTAATGTAGATTTCAGACATTGAAAGTGCTATATAAATAATTGATTATTAGTAGTAGTAGTATAAGTATATTTGTCTGTCCTCTGAATAACAGCGGAAAGAGTAAATGCCACATTAAGGACTAAAATTCAAAAAAATGTGTAATAAACTAAGCTAATTAGGTGGATGCTCTGTCATGAGCACAGATGGCAAATAGATCACTAACTAATTGACTTACCAAAGTTAAACCACATAGGCTGCTAATGGGATGAACAATGCCTGTACCAATGTAAAAAAAAAAAAAGGAGAATCTGTATCAAATGTTTTAGAACAAAACACTAACGTTTTTGGAAAGCAGTGAACACCGAGCCCACCTGGATGCGAAGGGCCATACCGAGTAGTGCGGTCTGCTGTGCAAGCTTTTACCTGCTTTCATCTCAGCCATTGTGCTTGAGCGCACCCTTTCTGACTCATCAGACACTACACCATCTCCAGAAGGAAACCATCAATCAGTATCAGGGGAGTTATGGCTAAAATCTGACTATGATGGCCATGATGAAATTTCATTACACTCTGGGGATGATATTGTTAATAGGCTGTCTGTCATAACAGGAGATGCCAATGGGGCACTGTGCAGGAGGTGGAGGGGGAACTATCTCCACAATTCTGACAGTGTCGCATCATCCGACAGTTCCGCCCGCATTGCAACCACAGGCCTCTCCAGCCTCATCAATTCATCAATCACAACACGGCAGCAGTTTTAACAGCCATCATCTTCACAAGAACGGGTTTTACGAGGTGGGGAGGATTACAGTAGCAAAGCTAAGGTTGCAGATTTGGAAAGTCTTGCTCCAGTTGTTGAAACATATCTGTTTCAAGCTGCTTGTGTTAGAAATGTCTATACTATGGTATATGATCCTGCTTGGCACCAGGCTTCTGTATTTCTTCCGTTAATCAGACAACTAAATGAACCTGAGGCTAAACAAAGGGTTATATACTTGTAAGAGGACAACTTTCTTTTACATTTAATTCCTGTAAGTTCCAACATTCGCAATGACACAGAGATTAAGGTTTCGAAATGTGGACTAACTGCTTTAACTTCTAGATTGCCACTGCAGCTACATCACAGTATGTATCAGTTCCTTTTTTGAGTGGGACCTTCTTAACCCTAAAATGTGAGTGAAATTGTTAGAAACAGGCTACAGTATTACTTTGTGCTCAGCAAAACTATATATATACAGAATCTACAGAATCTGCCTAATATCTCAAATGTGTATCTTGTAAAAGGGAATGAGTTCACAGGTTCCGACTACTGTCACCACTCTGTGTCCTACTCACATTAATTTGCCATTTCACATAAATGGAGAAGGGAAATGCTTTCATCTTTGATAAATCTAAATATCTATACTGCCTAACATCTTTTACAGAAACGAATGAAAGCACTGCATATTGGTGGAATGGTTAAAAGCCGGGCCATTGGGGGAAAAAAACATATGAGCTGTCGTCTTCTTCTTCTGGTATGGTTTTTAAGAGCTACCATCAAATCAATAAATTACATACACACATATACACAGACACATATTACATATACCTGCATATTAACAGAAATGGTGTGGGGTGAAGCTGTACCATTTTAAATCAAGATTTGAATTGGTTACCCATTCCATTTTTAATTTTAAAATAATTGACAATCAGACCAAATAAACACAAGCAAAAAGGACAGCATATTTTTAAAAAATCCACATAATTAATTTTACATTTTTTACTTTTTGCAACCTGAGGTACACATTCTTAATTCATGGCAGAGATCGTTTGTCCCCACCCTTCCCTCTTTAAATTTTCTAATCTCAAATGGTATTGATGGTATTAGGGACTTGATTGTTATATACTTCATACATTAATTGTGCAGTGTTAAACTTAACTAAATCAGGAAGCTTCGGAGTATATAAATTAATAAAAAAGGTGTATTTGTTTATTTATGTGTTCATAATAACCAGATTGGTTTACAAGTCTTACAGCTTTCCTCTCGAAAACAAAAAACAAAAAAACTTGAATGTGTTTCCCCATACTTCCAGGCAATAAGTCATGTATAGGCTTAAGAGTGAATAATACAGTATATCTGATGACTTCTGATTCGGTATGCCTTTGACTTTATATTTCAATGGTTTGAGAAAGTTTTGTTTTGGAATTATTTGTACATATGTGGGTTCCAGCATAATTTGTGACCAGTGATCACATCACCCAGAAATTTATTTTGATGCACTCTTTCTGTTTCAGTGTCACTGAACCTAAGGTTAATGTGGTTTGTTATATACGTTGTGTTACTTAAATTTAAGATAACATGTACAATTTCCTTTCCAATATATTGAAAAGCTTTTTGAGGATCTTCTCTGAACAATATAAACCTATTTTAGCAGTTTAGACACCTTACAGACATCATTAATGCACACAATGGACAAGAACATTGTACATAGTGGAACTTGTGGTAATACCGTCTGATCTGAACAAGCCGCCAATAGTCTTACACACCTGATCCTGATGTATACATTGATGCAACAAGATGACCTAGAGAAATTCCTGAAGATTTCAAAGCTAGGAATGAGATAGTGTCAGGCTTTGAATCTATTCTGCCTTTGGATAATGACAAATACAAATACTGAATGGTTGAACTACATAGAGATTCGTCAACTGCACAGATGACGCTTTATCAGCTTTAGGAAAACAATTACAGGCAACCAGTATGATGACATGGTAAAATTGACAAACACTAAATTGGTTGTTAGCTGAAAAAGGAGGTGTGTGCCTTTATTGGAAACTGTTGTTACACATTCATTCCTAATCACACAGTACCTGATGGGGCTTTCACGAAGCTGTGACTAAATTTTAAAAAATGACTTCAGAAAACAATGCATAACAGCTCTAGTATGCTTATTGTTTATAGGTTTTTTCCTTTGCTGCTGTATTTCAAAAATCCAAAATCTTTTTACTTCCAAAACTCATTGGATGATGGCTCAGCTGAAAGAACAGCTACCACCTCCACAGCCAAACCATGCAAAGGAAGTCCACTCTGATTAGCTCACAATGCTGGGCTGGCCTCCTGAGACACCTAACTGTGAGTGTGATTATGACTATTACTCTGATTCTGAACAAAGTGATGGTGACACAAATTGAATGAACAGTATATCACTCATTTTGTTTTGTTTTGAGTTTGTTAATCAGCTTGGGAAAAAAAGGAAGAAATCATTTCGTTAATTTACTTTGCTAAGTGTTCCCTGTGGTGGCAGATAGAGAGACAGTCTTTATCAGGCTGTCACATTGTTGATCAACTGCGATAAGACGACTGCTTTGAAAATTTTCCACAATATGAAGGTTATGATTCCTGAAGACTTTTTTTTTATTTTTTATTTTTGGCTATTTTTTAAAATTATTGAAGTTAGAACGCAGTTAGGAAAAAAGAAAAGGAGAAAATGAAATAACTAATTCCTTTTTTAACGAGCCTCTTTGCAGTTTTGATGTTTTTTTGTTTTGTTTTTTTAAAATCTTGCTTGGTTCTCCAAGTCGAGACAAGTCAAGTCTGGGTGCATACGCTGGTGCCATGCTTCGCCACATCCACGATACCACAGAACCGGCCTGGCTCCTGGACGGCAACCACCCAGGCAGACAACTGGTCCATCCCCACATCTCGAGAATAACCGTCCATCTGCCGCAGCCAGGTGAAGTGCGGGTGTCCCCTTGGCCTTCTCCAGCCACTGGGGTCCTCAACACTCAGACACCTATGTGCTGGATCATGCATAGAGAAACTCGCCACTTGGCCAAAATGTCAAAGCTGATGCTCCCTCAAAAGGAAAGTGATACTCCTCATCTTAGTCTCCCTAAGTAACTGCTCATTTGGCACAAAGCCATTCCAGGGGTCCCCAAGGATCCTCCGAAGAGACCGAGTACCAAAGACATCCAGCCATCACCTTAGGCCACTGGTTAGCATCCAAGTCTCACAACCATACGGTAAGACAGGGAGCACCAGGACCCTAAAGACTTGGACCTTAGTTCTCCTGCAAAGATATCGGCATCGCCAAACACCTCTGTCCATCGACCTCATGGCTCCATATGCTTTTTCCAGGTGTTTCTTGATCCAAAAGACAGAGGACCCAGAGACATGAATGTCATTGTGGTGAAAGTGTTGAACTTGTAGAGACATTCACTTATCTTGGCAAACACATACACTTCTGATGGCCGAGTCCAGGGAGTCATTAAAAGCCTAGATCTTAGTCTTGATCCAGGACAATCGCATACCCAGAAACTCCCTCACTCAGCTTCTCAAGTGCTGCACTCAGGGTATCCATTGATTCCACAAAGATCACAGCATTGTCCGTGAAGTCAAGGTCAGTAAACCTTGACTTCAAGCATTGGACAGTGTAGGAGCCAGAACACTTCCCTGGAAAACACCAGTTTTCACTGGAAAAAAACTCAGAGTCTCTGCCTCCGCTCCATACAGCACTAAAGGCGCAGTCACACTATGATGTTTGGGCCGACGAATATGTACACGTCAGCCTCTGCTGGCCTTCGGCAGTTTTCGGCTGTCTTCGGCAGCACTCAGCGGTGTTCGCGGATGCCGTTCATCCACGTCCACATTTTTCAATATGTTGAAAATTTCTCAACGTACTTGTTGCTACGTAGGAGACCGTTACAGACCGTACATCGTGGCTACATGTACATTGCGCGCGGTCGCCCACGCTAGCCTGTGGTACCAGTGAAAACAGCCTCCAACAGCCTGAGTTCCTGGTTGTGATTGTGTTTGCTGGCTAACATGTGGGTGCTTGTTCTTCTACCTGCTCAAAATCACTGGACAGTGGTGTGTTGAACCCCTCTCCCGAACACGTCCACATTGGCAACAGTCCCACTTGTTATAATGGAGCGCTGGCTAACGACTGCTTCTGCTACACACATTTTTGCCACTTTACGCTCATTTCCTCTCACTTTCACCCCGTTCTCACACTGCTGGCTCAAACGTCATAGTGTGACTGCAGCTTAACAGTATCTGTGTATAGGTTGGCTATGATGTCCAGCAACTTCTTGAAGATACCATGAATCTCACCTATCCCACAAATAGGTTCTACCTTGATAAGAAATTTATATTGTTTTTGTTTTCACATAAAAAAACCTACTACATTCTGTTAATTTGGCGAGTACTAGTAACTCTTGTTGTGTACTTTGATTTAGTAGGTACACCACAGGCCTTCTCTGGCTTCTGTTCCTGTGCTACTTGCTAAGTGGGTGGGTATGGATTGGCCTGTGTCAGATATCAGGTGTGATCCACTTTTATGTTACGGACATCCCTGAGGCATGGTCACAAATAATCCACCCCTTATTCTGGTTTGGGGTCAGTAGGTCCTGATTGTTATGTGTACTGATATGTGGGCTGATGGAGACGTAATCTAATTGGTAATTACAGTTAATAGTTGGCAACTATGGGTACTGAGCTATCAATACTTATTACTA
Organism: Chatrabus melanurus; assembly: GCA_900302635.1. Taxonomy (NCBI): domain Eukaryota; kingdom Metazoa; phylum Chordata; class Actinopteri; order Batrachoidiformes; family Batrachoididae; genus Chatrabus; species Chatrabus melanurus. The sequence goes on from OMMV01000267.1 coordinate 11,085, forward strand.
GTATTTTCAAAAATATAAACCAAAAATAGGAAACCTTCATACCTAGTGAGAGTGCCCTGTCAAAACAGAAGTTTTCTAGTTTCTTTTTCCGAATTAAGATCATTTTTAACAGGTTAAGAGCAGGTTTAAGGGCAGATTTATTTGCAGTATACTTTTTTTTAATACAGCGTTTTTTGTTTTTGTTTTTTTTACACAAAGAAGATTGGCTTATTTTCCTGTGCTTTGGAATCTCTAAATGATTGCAGGAGTGCCTCCACTGAGAAACACCACAACATCTTTGGATATACCTATATGACACTTCTATGCTTATACTCATGTTACGTTATATGCAAACAATATCATTTTACTTCATATATTTGTTTGCTTGTGTTATTCCATGCTCATATGTGTTGTCTGGTTATGATTCAACGTGTTTCATTTTTTCCGTCAAACAGCAAACTCCTAAATTCCCATATTCATTGCAGTACTGCAGTAGTTTCTGAGTCACTGTTTGCTGTTGAGAGCAGTTAATTAATAGAACCTTATAAAAGTAACAGTTACAATTTGTTCGCAGTTAATTCTTGAACTTATGATATTGACTTATGAATTATTTATGCACTAAATTCTTTGGTGTTATGTTCAATAAGATAAATTTTGGTACACTTCACAATACTGTCTTGGATGGAGAAATTGCTTTTAAATTTTGACTTTTGAAATCATCCATTAATGCAAGTAAAATGAAGTAAAGTAAGGTAGTCGAATGCTTACTTTTCACAACTTCATTCGGATAATTAGTGATTCCGTTATTCAGTTGTGGGGTAATTTTTTTGTGATTAAAAGTTTAATCATTTGCAGATTTTCTAAAGTAAAAGGAAAATGCATTTATATAAAAATACTTTCCTTTGCTTCCTTTAGTACTTAGAAACAAAGGAGAGAGCGACCAAAAATAGAATAATACATGTGGATTTGTGGTTGTAGCCCAAAGAGTTAACAACAGGAGCAACCGCATCAGCAATGATTGAAATTCCACAGACTTTCTCAACTTCTCAGTCTCTTAGGTGTCTGTATCAAAAGCAGGTCAAAGTTTAAATCATGGTTCGCCAGTGCAGTCATGGTTATACTTTGGACTTTTTTTTTCCCAAAACACAGAGCCCTCCTTTATCACATCATTGTGAACATTATCCAAGAAGTGTGTGTGGAGAATATTGCCAGGTGTCAACCTTTTTGCTCAGTTTACGCACTCTCTAGATGCATAAAGGTCTTGGACATGCTCCAAATCAATCTCAGCCACGTCTTATGCACTCGCCTTCAAGATAGGGTCCAGAGGCAGAGAACAAAAGAAGCATTTTTAGGCCACCTGAAAACAACAAAATTTACTGTAATGGCTATCTCTCTAGAAATTGTTTTTCAAAACCTTTCTGCTACTATTTGAGTTATACACAATCAGGGTGATCACAAACCCTTACTTTGTGAGTAAGTAAGGGTTACTTACATTATTTACATTCCCTTTGTTATTTGACAAAGGGAATGATGGGAAAAAAGTAACTCACGCCATTGAAGACACCACAGAAGAATATTAAGACCACACAAAACATGAGTTCAGACTGTCTGCAATGAAATAGAAGTCAAAGTAAATGTAAGCGATCACTGCATTTTTTTAAAAATGAGCTTTTTCCATATCGTCCCAACTTTTTCTGATTTGGGGTTGTAATCTGATTTGTG
>OMMV01000312.1:511-11489 GCA_900302635.1 Chatrabus melanurus
TGCTTTTTTTTTTTTTTTTTTTGAGCGTTTGTGTTTCTTACGTTTTTAATTAGAAGGAGCTCATCTTTTCTATTTGACACCAAAAAGCTCCTTCCTGTCTCACAGTTGCTTTTTAATCTTCCTCTGGCAGATCCAGCGCTCCAGGAACAAACAGATGAAGGAGATGTTTCCAGAAGGTTTTGGGATCCACCATGCTGGCATGCTACGGTCTGACCGCAACCTGATGGAGAACATGTTCTCCAAAGGCCACCTGAAGGTGCTGGTCTGTACCGCCACACTGGCCTGGGGCGTGAACCTGCCCGCTCACGCCGTCATCATCAAGGTCTGGTCGGCTTCACTTTTCCTCTGTTTGTGTCCCGTTTGTGCTTTTGTCTTGCTCCGGTTCTTGCTCCTCTCATTTATAAGAATTACTCCTTTTACTGGAACACTTACATTCATCTTTCTAAATATTTTTTTAGGGGGTCATATTTTCTACATTTCAACAAGCTAATATAGATCAGCAGACACTCTACAAGCAGATACTACAGACGCTGAGGTGGTGCAGCTTCATCAAACCCTGAACACTCTGTAAAACAAGCTGTTTCTGCGATTGTTGCTTTAACTGGAAAAGTTTCTTGCAGTGGAAAATCTCCCCTCAGAGCGAGAACATCGCTGACGCTCCCTGAGACCACGTGGACATGTCACACACAGTGGGCAGGAGTTCACATGTGGACTTAAGCCACAGAAGTCTAGATCAGTTTCAGACCTAAAGTGTGCTTCAGACGGGAGAATTTCTACATGCACAGACACTGAACTGTGGCACTTTGGAGAAGTTTAAAGGCTCTATAAATGGCATTTTAAACATTAATGTAGCAAACAACTAATTTCTGTGTAAAGATGTGAAGGTGTAATGGCATCCTGCTCAGAGAATAAAGCAACACTCCCTCTGTGTGTGTTGTAATCTGAGCTTTTCTGCTCCTCATTTCCATAACTGGGTTGACTGCACGTGCAGATTTAGTGCATGTGAGTCACATCCTGTGAAACCATCCCCCATTTATGAAGAGAGAGTAGTGACGGCGCACGTAACACTGTGCATTCAAGATGGTGGCTCGCAGCGACCTTCCAGACATTCCTCTCGTCAAGAAACCACCTTTAGAAAAGGCCTCTGACAGAGAACGAGGTCGGACATCAACACAGCGTTTCCCAGATGGAGAGCCCTTTGAGCTTCCGAAGGGCTCCATCTTAACTTGGAACTAGCCTTCCTTCACCTCGATGCAAAGGAGGGAGCGGTGGAGGAGGAGTGGCTGGAGAGGAGCCAGTGTTTTGGTCTGAAATGCTGATACTGCGATACTGTAGTCTATCTAGTGGGACGAAATAGGACCTTTAATATGAAGGCCAAGCCACCCTTAACTGTAAAAGGAGATGAAAACATTTTGTACACTATGAACCTTTAAGTCTTTGAACTAACACTGTAAATGCCAGAGGAACGACCCAACACAAAATGTAGCTGATTTGATAGGAAATCTGGTTGGGACTATACTGTTGGGGATGTGGTGGAAGGATACAACTCTCCCAGACCCCACATCAGGGTGTTCAGGTTCTGTCACAGGCAAGCTCAAAACCACCAAATCATCGTGTGGTGCCACATTGGCTGAGCTCACCTGAAGCAGAAGCTCTTGTAGCAAAAGCAGACATGTCCTGATCCTGACATCATGTGTTTTGTCCTCGTGTGACACTGACTTAAAATTAGTGTTTACTCGTGCGGTGATTTAGTTTGTCATACAATTCATGAATCCCAAAATCACATTAATGCTACACACTATGCTGTGTATGCTTAACACACACACACACACACACACACACACACACACACACACACACACATGCATGTACACACACAACAGTGCAAGGATGCCCTGACTGTCAGCTTGATAAAGACATCAACCAGAGAGTCTCCAAAGCCGGTTTGATTTTCCACAAACCCAAGGCCTGTCGCTCAAGACCAAGCTGCTTGTCTATGAAGCCATCGTCACTCCAGCCCTACTGCATGGATGTGAGACCTGGGTCACGCATACACACCATCTTAGGTAAGTGGAACACACCCAACAGTGCTGCCTTTGCCAGCTTCTTGGCTTCAAATGGCAAGACAAAGTGACGGATATAGAGACTCAAAAGCGAGCAGATGCTCCCCCTACAGAGATGACTATTAGGACGAGCAGGCTGCACTGGTTAGGCCATGTCTCCTGGATGCCTGACCCTTGCCTGCCAAAGCAAATGCTGTTTGGGAGCTGGTTAATGGCAGCAGAAAGAAAGGGAGGCCGCATAAGAAAAGGAAAGATCGTGCCAAAGACGATCTGAAGCTATTCCAGACTGGCGACGACTGGCACACGTCCACCCAAGACGGGAACGATTGTTGGCGCTTGCTCCACGAAGGAGGCAAGCGGGGAACATCAACTCTGCAGGAGGGCGCCAGGACCCTGCAAATTCACACACACACACATATGTGTGTATGTATATATATATATATATATATATATATATGAATTCGTTTCAGTGTACAAAACTGTCCAACTTTAAGTGTTAACTTAAACCATATCAGCATCACATTTGTTAAAAAACATGGAAGAAATGGTAAATGGGCTGCATTTCTATACCACTCTCCCATTTGAAGCAGATGCTCAAAGCACTTTACAATGATGCCTCACATTCACCCATTCACACACACACTCGCATGAACCCATGATTCATTTATTTCCCGACAGCATTCATTGAGCACTTCTCGTCATTCTTCTACTTCCATGTTGTTACATTAGCTTTGTTTGTTTTATTCTGGTGTTTTTTGTGGGGCGGACAGGACCTTTTATGTGCATGTCAGAAAATGCATGAGTTTGTCTTTGCTTGGATGATAAACTCCTTTCTGGTTCTTGTGCACACAGGGCACTCAGATCTACGATGCTAAGCGTGGGACTCTGGTAGATCTTGGCATCCTGGACGTCATGCAGATATTTGGGCGCGCAGGTCGTCCACAGTTTGACAAGTACGGTGAAGGAACGATCATCACCACTCACGACAAGCTGAGCTATTACCTGACCCTGCTCACGCAGCAGAACCCCATAGAGAGCCAGTTCCTGGACAGCCTGGCCGACAATCTCAACGCTGAGGTCAGTGTCACTCGGACATCACTTCATGTTGATGTCATGTTTAAGTTTTGCTGCATGTGGAAGTAACCAGAAAATGAGATTGAGTGCCTGGAGCGACGGTTTTTTTCAGCAGGTCCCGTGTGGTGTTCCACCCATGGAGAGAACCAAGTCTGTCATTCTGCACTGACTGTCAGTCATTTCAATTCATTTGTGTTTGTCATCCAGTTGTTTTTTAACCATGTGCTCTAACATGTATTTTAATGGATTACATGTTTTGTGTGTAATGATGATGTCCAGTATTTGTGGAATCATCTCTGATGATGTAATCATCCCTAATTTGTCTCAGTTCTGCTGTTACATCAGCTGTGTTCAAACTTACAAAGTAGCATCAAGCTTCAGTCGCAGTCTTTTATTTAAACGTCTGTTTTAGATCCTAAAGGTCTTCCTGTGGACCTTCTGTTTGATTTTCTTTTCTGAAACAAACACACAAGAAAAAAGTACTCATTCTATCGTCACTCTGAAAGCTTCATAAGGCGTTTTTATTGGAGACCGACTGATATATCGGTGGCTGATATCGGCCGATATGAGCCTTTCACAAACATCGGTATCAGTGTTATTTTTTGTCGATATTAAAACTTTTATTTTGCCTAATAAACAATGCAGAAAAACACTTTGGTTGTTGGAAAAGGTGTCATTACATAGTTTGTTTAGCAGAGGGCGCTCTGACGGCATTGTTTACAATGCTGTCAAGCATGGGTGGGACCCCCATCACCCCTTGGTGACGTTGATTGGTTGGTTGCTCAAACAAAATAATCCAAGATGGTGGAATACCATCATATTATACCGTCATATTTAGGAAAGGTTAGTGAGAAATAAACACTTTTATATATTGGCAGATATATTGGTATTGTAAAGTTTTTTTTATTTTTTATTCCCCAATATCGGTATCGGCCCCCAAAAAAATCCCTATCGGCCGGGCTCTAGTTTTTCCGACACAGTGATGTATCACAGTGATGTAACGGTACTCTGTCAGTGTTTTGTACGCTGTAATATCGCCATGTTGTTACACCTGCATACAGGGGGGCTGTTTTTGGTTCTTTGTCCGTCCGTGTTACCAATGCAGTCTTTCACTGTGTGATTTTGGTGAGTCGGGTACCATCTTCCGTGAGTAGTAACACTTTACTGCAGGACGTTACACACCAACAATTCGCTCTTCAGCGCTAAGCTGTCATATAGGAGTGGTAAGATGGCTTCCCCATGGCTTCCCCTGTCTCCATGCAGCAGTACAGGTGTCTGTAAGGCACAATTTGTATTTACAGTGATCAGAAGTTTACATATGGACATGGGCTCTCAGTGATTTCTTTGAACTGTTATTTTTCTGGAGCAGAATGATTATACCTCATACATCTTTAATAAGAAAAAAACAAGAATTTGGTGCACAACTATTAATTTGTCCTTGGTTTTCTGAAATCAGCACAGTCAAAAATATGCAAACGCTTAGGTTATTTATCCTTTGGTTTCCTGCAGGTACATAGGCATCCCTCAGTGAGTTCAAACTGCAGATCTGTGAAGTGTCCACTAGATGGTGACAAACCCTTATGGATGTAATGCCTGTCTTCTTTGTCCCACTGCACAGATCGCCCTGGGAACAGTCACCAACGTGGAGGAGGCGGTGAAGTGGCTGAGCTATACCTACCTGTATGTCCGCATGAGGGCCAACCCGCTGGCATACGGCATCAACCACAAAGCCCATCAGGTTAGTCGCAGTGTCACCTCCCAGTTAAAGACTTTTGTCCCATAAAAACACAGCAGGCCGTTACAGTGGGACACAAAGTCTCTCATCTGTTTCCATTTGACTCTGTTCACACTCTGCAGTCCTGTAGTACCCTGAACACAATTAAAGTTCAACTGGCAGTGAAGAATGGTTCTCGTTACAGTGCAAACCTTCTCTAAGGCCTTTGTTCTGCAATGTCATGAAAAAAATAATTGTTTGTCATAAAAATGCTTTCTTACATTTCCCAGCTCTGCTGCTTTTTGTGCATATGTTCCAACATATAGCCGCAGGTCCTCTCACCAGAACCAACCTTTTTCAGACATTTTGTGACTTTTAGTTGAAGTACCATCCTCTGTGTGGTATCTTGTGAAAATATATGTTAAAATTCTCTAAGTCTGCCTGTTTTATTTAGAACTGTCCCTAAAATTAATGGTTTGTGATCCCAGCAAGGCCCAGGTTTTTTTTTTTCCCCAAACAAGTTTCTTTGCCTTGAATGACAATTAGAGAGAGGAAAAAAGGGAAACTCCACACCTAATACTTTTTTGTTTTTTTAGAATTTAAAAAAGGAGCTGATTTGTTTAATACTTGTTAATATATGAAGTTTTTCCAAAAAGACTGCATGTTGTGTAAAACCCTCTGAGTCGCCAAAGTTCACAGGAGGAGGTGTTTTATCTCCGAGGGCACTCTGAAAATCATCCAGAGGAGTCGCAGACGGCTTAGGGGAAATTCTGGGCTGTATACGGCGCTGACTAAGTGGCACTGAGGGTAGATAAGGAGGCATTTGTTCGAGGAATCTGTGAGCAGATGACACTCCTTCTGCAGGACAGGCATCCATTATAGAGGAACTGAACCACCGTGTTCCTCCAGACCTACATTCCGTCCCGTCACAGCCATTACAAGGGATGGCACGGTCCTGATACATGTTTCTGCTGTACTGTGCCTTTGGACCGGCTACTTTGAGCAGTTGCCCAGTAGGACTGATCCTCCTGCCAGGATGTTGAACACGTCTGGTATCGGGGTTCTGGTGGCTGATCCGTCAGTCAGCTGCAAACCTCTGAATCTCAATGAGATTGCAAAGGTGAGGAAACGGCTGAAGGCAGGTGGAGATACTGTTCTCCTGGTGTTGGAGCCAATCTTTTCTTCCGTTTTGGAGACCGGCCTCATCCCATCAGACTGGAAGAAAGAACTTGATATCACTGTCTGGAAAGGAAAGCTTGATTGCCTGCATTGCAAAAACTACAGAGGTGTTACACTGTTCTGTGCCGGTCTAGGTTCTTCTCAACAGGATTCACTCCCTGCTCCTTGATGTTCAGCAACCAGGGCAGCCTGGCTTCACGCCCAAGTAGTCAACAATCAACTGCATCCTAGCTCTGCAAGGTCTCATTGAACACAAGCTTGAATATCAGAAGTGCTTCTTTGCAGCGGATGTGGATTTTTCAAAATATTTGATTCGGTTGCTGGGGCAGCTGTGTGGGATATCCTGAGAACTTGCCTATACACGGGCACTGTGAGTGCTGTGCGGAGTGGGGGTAGAGTCTTTGACTTCTTCCCAGTGAACTCTGGTGTTCTTCATGGATGTGTTCTGGCTCCGACACTGTTAGATGCTTGCATGGCCCAGGTGTTTGGTATAGTCATGGACTCCGGTGACTTGGGTGCTTTTGTCGGTGAGGAAAGGATTACTGACCTTGACTGATGCTGTGATCTTTGCAGAATCAATGGATACCCTGATTTCAGCACTTGAGAAGCTGAGTGAGGAGTCTGAGTGTTTGGGTCTGCAATTGTCTTCGATCAAGACTAAGCTTCAGGCTTTCAATGACTTCCTGGACTCAGCCATCAGAAGTGTATCTGTATGCAGTGAAAGTGTCAAACTTGTTGAGAGATTCACGTCTTGGTGGTGACATTTGTGTCTCTGGGGCTTTGTTCCTTTGCGAGCAAGAGACACCTGGGAAGAGCTTATGGAATCATGAGGTCGCTGGACAGAGGTGTTTGGCGATGCCGATGTCCTTGCAGGAGAAACAAGGTCCAAGTCTTTAGGGTCGTGGTGCTTCCAGGCTTACTGTGTGGTTGTGAGACATGGACATTAACCAGTGACCTAAGACGACTGGTTAGAGGAAGTTAGAGGAGCAGGTTTGTGACCAGAAGGTCATAGGTTCAATTCCCTGCCCAAACAGATGCCTTCATCACCAAGTTGCTCCTGGTGTGTAGTTATGCACATTGCGTGGCAGCACCCTGACATCTGTGTGTGTCTGTGTGTGGGTGTGGGTGATTGACACATTTGACACATCTGTTGGGTGGTTACACAAACCAGGATCCAGGGTAGTTTGATCGTGTCGTGTGTGAGTCCCAACCCAGGTTCTCAGGGACCCCTAACCTGCACATTTTTCATCTCTTCCTGCTCTGCCAAAAACTGATTGGCTCATTCAGGTGTCTGTCAGCAGGTTAGGGGTCCCTGAGGACCTGGGGTGGGAGCCACTGGTGTAATAGGTGCTGTGATGTGGACATCAGGACAGAAATAGAACATTAAAGTGGATGGACAGAATCTTTCTAAGATTGTGATGGATGCAAAAAATACTACGAGTTTTCTTGATTCCTTTCAAACCAAGTTAAAGGTCACTGGTTAACACTGGGGCCCTTCTCTATGAATATTGTTAACATGTCCCTTACAACTGGAAGTGTTCCTACTTACTTTAAAGTCGCTGTGATTAAAATCCCTTCTTAAGAAAACCAGTTTGGACCCTGCGTTGCTGGCAAATGATGGATCTATTTCCAAGTTGTTGCTTTTTAAGCTGTGGAGAAAGTGTTTACGCACCAACTTCTTACATATTTGTTGCAGACTGATGTTCGTGAGCCTTTACAGTTGGCCTTGAGAACACGTCATTTTATTCTTATTTTATTTATTTATGTCGTTTGCAAAGGGGTAAAACCTTTGGCCACTACTGATTAGATATATGAAGGATGGAATACTGAAACGATGTTCATTCTGAACTTAAATAAATGGAACCTTTCCAGGACTGTGAAATCTAGACGAGTATTAAAAAAGAATAATACACAATAAAAAAATTTGCCCAGTGTTTGAACACGTCTGCCAGTCAGCAGAACCAGCAGCAGGACCCACAGTCAAGTTCAACTTTGGAGTTCCATGAGTAATGTTCATTTTAATTCATGTTCAAGAAAGTTTCAAAAACTGTCTAAAATCGTTGCCTGCTGGCTGCAAAGAGAATTCCACTTTTACGTGCTTTAGATTTTTATGACATGTCACCTTGTGGGTGCACGAGACTGGCCGCCTGCCCTCTCCAGGTCATCTTATATCGGGCTCCATGGTCCACGTTCACTTGTGTCCGAGCTGGTAACTGCTGACCCCGTTCCAATGACTGTGCTTTCACCTTCAGCAACACTGGCTACAGTTCTCTTGTTCCACTGCAGTAATGGTGATGTCATTAAAAAGTACGGCTCATAACTCACCCAGCAGAGTAGTCTGGATGTCTGTAGAGATATTAGTCCACCCTACTCATGGTTTCACACACAGATTTAATGCTGGTGGAACTGCCCTTAACCGTTTCAGATGGACCCGTCCTTGGAGCTGTACAGATCGGAGCTGGTGATGGAGTCAGGCAGGAAGCTGGACAAGGCCCGGATGATTCGCTTTGAAGAGCGCACCGGATACTTTGCCTCCACCGACCTGGGCAGGACCGCCAGCCACTTCTACATCAGATACAACACCATCGAGGTACAAGTATCTGTTGTTGGTTTGAAATGGATTTAATGTTCATCACTTCCATGACAAACAAAAGAACAGTAAAACCATTTTGGAGGTGTGGTGTGCCCTCGTATGTCTGGCTTCAAGACTGCAGTAACACAGTCATAAGAAAGGAGGATGACATTTTAATCACCACTTTTAATGTGTGAGCAAACAAACCTGGGCTGTTTCTTTTTGTAGTCTTTCAGATACTTTCAGATAAAGTACCTGACTGTGTTCTAGTCACCACTGTTCCTGTGTAATTGACACCGTTTCACTGTGTATCACCAAATATTTAGACTTTTCTAAACCTCTTCTCTGTCCTGTGAAGACATTCAACGAGCTCTTCAACTCTCAGAGAAACGAGGCTGAAGTCCTCAGCATTGTGTCCAAGTCTGAGGAGTTTGAACAGCTCAAGGTGAGTTAGAAACTAAAACTTACATCAGCTAACCGAACCGTTATCATCTGCAGACTGGTAGCTACTTTAAAATTGAAATGCCACTAGTTTATCCGTTTTACCATTTTTTTACCATTTGAAGATCAATACAGTATACGTTGATTTTGTGTTGTGCTTTTCTGGCCATTCATTGAGGCTAATGCTCCATCTAGGGCTGGACGGTATGGCCTCAAATTCATATTGCATTATAATTTGAAGCATTGTGTGGTAACGGTGTATATTGCGATATATTCTTCAGTCTATAAATTTCAATATAACTGTTTCTGAATGGTAGCATACTGCCATAGCAAATGCTTTGCAGCAGGAAGTTGTATTCTTAACTGTTGTGTTTTTAACTAATAGTACAGAATGCCATTTTAAGAACATTTATTGTATAAAAATGCAATTATAGAAAAAAAAATACAAAACCTTTCAAGTAACTTCCAATCAGTGTAACAGGAGATTTCTTTCTCCACAACAACGTAACGTTAAAAGAAAACGTCACTCTGTAGTGAACGGTACCACAACTTCACGTGAACGCGCAGCTCCGCGACTCACATTGTGATTTAAGTGGAACTAAATCGAAATTAACGCAGTTCTCACTTTAAAAACAAGTCACGGTGACACAAAATCACACAATTATGTAAACGTTGCAATTAATCCGCAGTTCACGTGCTGAACTGTGGGGGGCGGGCCGTACGGATCAACTATTAGATCACCAGCTATCGCGGTTGGCCGGTATAATCAAACTCTCTACAGCTGGACGAATTTATATCGTTTATATCGTCTACCGTTTGTACCGCCCGCCCCTAGCTCCATCTTTTGAAAAAGTTAGTCTGCACGTGTCAAATCTCTCATGTTTAAGCATCTTTGGATAAATTAGGTCACTAATGATATTACTTACCCCTTGTCCCCTTTGTATGTTCTTCGATCCTCTTGTGATAACGTTTCCCCTTGTCTGTGTACATTTATATATATATATATATATATAAATATGTATCCCTCTAGTATGCGTCACAGCTGGCTCATACCATTAAGAATTACAATATTACCAATAACCGTGTCAGTAACGACATCAAGGATGCCAACAAACACCGTGAGGAAAACAATAATATCCTTAATAAAGGAGGTGCTCGAGATGACAGCAATAATCATAGGAATCTGCAGAGTTTTCCATCAGTAAAGGGGTGTACTGAGGAAGCAGGTATGACATGAATCTATGTGTGCGTATGTGTGGGAAAGCTACAAATCTATGGGCAGAGTGTAACAGATGTAACGAGATGTGTGATAACGTGAAGGATTGTGAGGAGTTGCGTCAGTGCCATCAGGCGCACAGGGGACCCACAGCCACGGCAAGCACCACAGTGCACAGAGCACCCCCACTGCTGCAGGAGAGGACAGCAGCAGGACCAATGCCATGCATGAGCAGGAGGCGACAGACGACCACAGGGACTGCAGACCAGTCACCCAGCGAGAGGGTGCACCCGACCACCCTGCAGGCAGAAGTGAAGCAGCACCGTGAGCCTCAGGCACACAGGCCCCCAGTCCGAACACCAGACAGGACCCCAAACCCCACAGAGAGAGCAGGCCAGTGCTACTACCGGGGCATGCCCGGGGCATTTGCCGGGCATGCACAGACTCCAACCGCATGAGACATGACCCTTACCGACTAGATGGGACCCCTAACAGCCCCGCAGCACACCATCTCCACCCCGAGGACCCAGGGCAATAACAAACCTACTAAACAGCACCTGTTGAGAGCCCACTCCCACACCACGAGCCACTGCCCAGGGGAGGTATACCAGGGGGCACCCGAGGACCACAGCCAGAGACCCCCAGACATATGCCCAGGGTCCCCAGGTGCTCCAACCCCCTGTTCATTGGTAGGAATGGACCCCTCACCCCCTGCAGAC
>OMMV01000352.1:5434-20392 GCA_900302635.1 Chatrabus melanurus
GCTATATAAATCAAATGTATTATTATTATTATTATTATTATAAAATTGTTTACTTCTCTCTGCTTCACTGAGAACCACACCTGCTCCTAATCCATCATTAATCCAGCATCCACTAATCATCCAGCAGGTGACAGACACATCTATAGGATATTACATAGGTAAAACAAAATTGATTTCTCAATTGCTCTGGTGTATCAAAGTTAACCAGAATTGAAAGAGTTTGTCTTCATTCTATGCCCTTTATTTTGCTGAGTTAGAAGATGACATCATTTATTGTTTTTGAGTTATTGTGTTAAACTCGAGGGGATGGACTCACTCATTTATCTATTCAATCACTGCATTTTACAGGACACATGCCTAAGCTTTTACAAAACCTAGGGGAACATAAATGTTTAAATAGAGGGTTTTATTTCAAGATATACACTTTTTAAATGGTTATTTGAGGAACACAACAAGCCATCTCCTTTATTTAACTTTTGTGCTGTTGCTAAATATGTAAAGTCCAACTCAACTGCCGAAAGATTTGGAATTACTGAACAAACAGGGGGAAAAAATGTTCCGGCATTTGGCACCACTGTTGTTCCTGTTTTGACACAAAATGTGCATAGTGTTTATTTTGTGGCAAACTGATTATTGCACAGAAAAAAGTACAAAGCACGTGCAAATTCATATCATTTTCCAATACTGACAAAAAAAAACGTCTGTCATCAGTTCCTTGTGGCGTTGTTGCTGCTGCTGGGCTGGTTTTTTTTTTTTTACATTCTAGAAAGTGGTGTGTCAAACCATGGCAACTGTCATTTGACGCATATTTTATCACATTTTATGCAGGAGAAAATGTGCACGGACTGGATATTGGGTTGTGCCTTTGTTGGTGAGGAAAGGTTTACAGACCTTGACTTCGTGGACAATGCTGTGATCTTTGCAGAATCCACGGACACTGTGATTGGACACTTGAGAAGCTGAGTGAGGAATCTTGAGTGTCTGGGATTGTCCTGGACTAAGATCCAGGCTTTTAATGATATCCTGGACTCAGCCATTAGAAGTGTACATACGTGCACTTGTCTCGGCAGTGACGTTCGTGTCTCTGGGTCCTCGGCCTTTGAGATGCATGGGAAGAGTTTATGGAGTGTTGAGGTCGCTGGACAGAGATGTTTGATGATGCCAAGATCTTTACAACACAACAAAGGTCCAAGTCTTTAAGGGTCCTGGTGCTTCCCATCTGAGTTTAAGGAATGAAACTTGGACACGAACCAGTGACTTAAGGTGACAACTAGATATCTTTGGTTTCTTTGGAGGATCCATGGGTGGTGCTGGAATGACTTTGTGTCAAATGGTTTCTAAGGGATATTAGAGGTATTACTTGCATTGTGAGGGAACATTAGCTGTGACACTTTGGCCTTGTGGCGCGTTTCTGTGTGCATGATCCAGCACATAAGTGCCTCAGTATCGAGAACGCTAGCGGCGGGAAAAGGACAACAGGATGCCCACATTTCACCTGGCTGTAGCAGAAAATTGGCTCGTTTCAAGGGGTGGGGCCAGACCGGTTGTCTGCCTGGGTGGTTGCCATCCAGGACCCAAGGCGGCTCTGTAGTATGGTGGATGGAGGCTGCAATGTGCAGCAGCAGTGCGTGCTCCCAGACCTGAACTGGAAAATACGCCTGTTGCCATGGCTAAACAAGAGCCAATACAGCCATTGATCCATCGATCAAATGCTTTGCTCATCTACTGTTGATTTAAAGAGCTGGACTTCAAAATTTAAGGCCTTCTCAGAAGTGGCGACATCAAGAAGGAAGCCAGCTACACTTTAGGCAGGAGGCTATATTGTACTTTTATTCGATTCATCTGAGGATCAGTTGGTCATAAAATGTCATGCTGGGGCTCATTTTATTCTAATGATTCTTTGTCATTTAGATCGATATTGCATTTTTGTTGAGAAATAATAATTATAAAACACCACAAATGCTACTTCTCCTGCACTGGACCTCCCTCTCGGTTTCTCTGGTTTTAATGGATTAACGTTTTCCTACTTTTCTGACCTCTGGAAGAAAAAGAAAAAAAAGCCTAACGAAAGCATTACATATGGCAATAAATTTCCAAACAGCACTGTTCTCCAGGTTGATATTTTGTAAGGTACCAGAAATGCTGTGCTTTAAATTTTCACGCACACCTGGTGAAAACTGACACAGAAGGCTCGAGACTGTCAGACATGAGCAACAGCGTTCTGCCGCCAAAAAAAAAAAGGGGGCAGCGAACACGTCGGGCTTAACTTGCAAACAGAAGTGACGATCCGTCTTGCTCGAGTTTGGGCGAAAATAATATCTGCTTTTTGCTACTCCGGGAGATGATTGATCGCCATCTCCTGACGCGGCCACGCTGCTCATCTATATCTTTTATGCTTCTGGGCAGCGAAGGGAAGAAATACTGCCAGTGGAGGGTAAAGCGATACGCAGTAACGTAACTTGTTGTACGGTAGCCACTTTTCAGAAAAGAAGTGCAATATTTAAACATGTGATATCCCATTCCAAAGGTTCAGAACAGCCTCCTCATCTCTGGATGTGAGGGTCACACGGTACTGACAACCTGCATTTATGGCCCCATGAAAAGTTTTATTTCTATCACATGTTTCCACGCAGGGAGAGGTGAACAGAAAAAAAAAAGAAAAACGGATATCAGACTTGGCTGTGGCTTATGAAAACTTGAGCTCTAATTTGAAATGAATCAACTTTTTCTCTTGCTTAACCTTTTTTTTAATTTTTTTTATTTATTTATTTTTTATAAACAGCACCGACCTTGGAGCAGTAACGTTTTCACAAGCTTTAATGGAAATATCCACAAGCGAAGACGTAGGACATTTACTGAAGCACCTGTGGCTCCACCCACATAAATAAACAATTAATTTTAGAAAGAAAAGAGTCTTTATGCTAAGCCTGTACTGCAGCGCCCGGATTACGCAGTCGATGGGAGGAGAAGTCTGAGACTTTAAATACACTTTTATCAGCATGGAGAGACACAGATGTTCTCCTGACCATCACACCTGGATCTGTCTGACTGAATGTCACATTACGCTGACATTTTTCAAATCAAGCAACCTGTCAGGCGGGCGTTCTTGACTTTTAGTGTTAATTCAAGTTGAACTATAATTGCTGAGAATGTCACGATGATCGCAAAAGTCACAGGAGTGAGAAAAGTTCCTTCACATGAAGAGCAAAAGGCATAAATCTGACACCGTGGAAGACTGAACTGGACGATGAGCTGGAAGAGCTCGAGCGCCATTAGTCAGAACTCATGAGCTCGTTTGGTTGCAGACGTTGGAGCTCCCACAGAGATGCAGGAGTGAACCAATTATGGAAAACCAAACACTGGAGGAGGTTTTGATTAGTGTTTAAGTATTAAAGGGCAAGTTCACTTTTTTCTTCTTTTTTTTTTTTTTTTACAACCTTGGGTATATTGAAACTTTGGTAGCAATAAAGCATCCAATTGTGTCAAATGAGAGGAATCCCTTTTTCCACAAACTGCTGAAAGGGAAAATACATGGGTATCAATAGCGCTCTAATTGAAGTCAAACTGTCTTTTTGAGCAGGTAGCTCAGTGGGATAGGAGTTGGGCTACTAATATGTAGATCTATCTTTGAGTCCCAATCACGCTATGTGTCTGTGTCCTTGGACAAGGCACTTCATCTGCATTGTCCCAGCTCACCCAGCTGCAAATGGGTGGGGAAGTGACCTGCGTCGCACTGGTGTCCTGTCCAGGGGGAGTCGTAGACTCTCTTCCGCTTCACGCTATGAAATCCAGGGATAAGCACCAATGGGCCTCAGGGCCTATAGATGACTTACTTCTGATGTGTCATCAATTACAAAGTAGATTTCTAGCTTTATTACAGCGCTGGCGGCGCTGTGTGTCCATCCACACTATGACGTTTACCCCAGCGTTTGGTGAACGCGAAAAGTGGCCAAACGTCAGCAAAAATCACATTACCAGAGTTTGGTCGCGAACCTCAAACGCAGCACGGCATTCTACAACATGGTGCTAGCGGAGGCGGGCGTTAGCCAGTGCTCCATTAGAAGACGCGGGACTTTTGCCAACGTGGCAACGTGTGGTAGAGGGGTTCAACACACCACTGTCCAGTGATTCTGAGCAGGCAGGGCGAAGCAGCACCTAAATGTTAGCCAGTGGAGGCTAGCGGCGGCTAGCGGAGATGAACTTTCTCTAATGGTCTCCAACGTAGCCAGAGGTACGTCAGCAAATGCCGAGAAATTTTAAACATCTTGAAAATTGTTGGATGCGGTCGACGTTCATCGGCGGAGGACGGCGGAGCCCAGCAGAGGCTAGCGGACACCGACGTTTGCAAGTACGTTCGTCTACATTGGCCCAAACATCTAGGTCTGACTGCGCCTTAAACAAAATTATTGGAAGAATTTTTGGACCAAACTTGGGGAAATGATGGACAGTCAGCCAAGAAAAAAGTGGTTTGATGTAATCGGTTAAAAGTCGATGTCACGGGCCAAGGTTAAAATCTGAGCCCAGTGCTTATATATTGGGGATATTTAGGATGACAAATTTGAGGAATTGGTTACAGATACACCTATGATGACTATTAAATACTAATATGAAGTCACATATCACCTTTCTATGGGCAACATGGCCTATGACCTTTGGTGGCTCTGTAAGGTCAAACTCAAGGTCGTAACTGTTCAACTCATGCAGTTTGGAGCCAAAATGGATTGTGTGTTCGTCAAGGATAAAGTAGTTCCGTTATGGACAGAATTAATAAAACGTGACCGCACAGAACCACATATTGTGATATCACTGAATCACCATAAATTAATATGATGAGGCTTGTTAAAAAAAAAATAAAGCTATCCTGTAACTCCTCAATACGGGTCTAATTGCTGCACACGCTGCTGCATCTTGCGCCCTGCACTCCACCTCATCCCCAAAGCACTGGGGCTCTGCAGCATGAATGGGGCATTGTGATGCATCTCTGTCACGGCGGCAAATGTTTTCACTTCCATTTGATCCGTCGGCGAGGCCGCTAATTGGGTAAGCGTGTTCCCAGGTCACCGGGAGGTTTCTCTTTCCATAAATACCGAAAATCCAAAGGCTTCTACAGATGTTGTTTCCCACCAGCGTCCAAGTAGGTTCAGACCAGCTTCAGGCAGTAGATGTAATTTATTGTGTCTGAAACCACAGTCCAAAAGTTTTCCTTCTCTCTCCTCATCACTCCAAACACTGCATTTATCTTCCTCCCATCCAGGGCCTGAGAGCTGAGCAGATATTTATCCCTCCTTTTAGCCTGTGCTTCATGCATGTTGTCTTTAGAACCGCAGGTGTCAAAGCGACACCGAGGTGGTGTCACTTTGTTTGTACTCCCTCCAGGCCTGACAGATCCAAATGATGTTATTTTCCATGTTTTGGTCCACCAACAACACATGGTTTATTTATTTGTTTTTGTCATGGAATTTACATTTCCTCTCTTACACAACAGCTCCAGGCGAACTCCCGTGCCAGCACTCGCTTGGAAAAAGAGATTTTATATGGACTTGAATTCATTTAATCTGGCAGGGCGTGGTCAAAATTTCAAAATGGTCAGAGGAACCGTCTTTGGCTCGAACCTGGTCAAAGCGCCTGCGCTGGCGAGCAGCCGTCCTGCTGAAATGTCCTTGAATGCTGACCAATTTTAAGACAGGTCATCTGCAGCTAACGATCCTCCACGGACGGGACGAATGAAGCAACAGTTTCTCCACTTCATCACTGGCCATGATATCATGACTTTCAAAAAAAAAAATAGACACCTGTGATAATTTGTGCTTTTTTTGTTTGTTTTTGTTTTGTTTTTCAGGTTTGATTTGAACCCCAAAGCCAAGAATAACATGTCAGTAAACTTCACAGCATGAGAAATATTAAATTTGTGTTACTGTTCTTCTTTCTTTTCTTTTTTTACAAAACCAGATCCTGCTGTCACCCAGTGAGAAAACATCATGAAATCAAAGTGATAATTATATTTTATAATGTACAGAAAATTCTCAACATTTTCAGTGCATTCAATAACAAGTGGAAAAGTGATTCGCAGGCTCCTCTCTTCTGGCATGGTGTGATGGCGCCACTTTGTGGCAGCAGCACAACTGACACATTTTTTTTTGCACTCAACAGTTGTGCATAACTATTTTCAGTCCCAAAAAAAAAGAAAAGAAAAGAAAACCACATTATTAAATATGAGAAGTGTCAGGGGAATAAATCCCAGTTACTACCGTTTGAGAGCAAAACACCGAACCTCAAAGTGCTCCCGGTGTTCAGGTCAGCACCTTGCACGGATGTTTCTGACATCAGTGCGTGAATATGAGATGAGTTAAATGCAGAAGTTTAACTATAATGGGACTCAAGAGAGTGCATACCCCTACATGGTCCAACAGTCCTCCATTCACATCTTCCGCTTTTTGACGCTGATCTTTCACCTTCATCATGGAGGTTATTAGCCCATGAGCCAAAAGCCAATTATCTATGACTGAATGTTATGGACTTTTGGGGTAAAAACAGCAAAAATGGTGACAAAGGTCAATTTCAGTTTGTACAGGGGTCAAAAGTTAAAAGTTGCTCCAATTTTGGTAAAAAAAGTGATGCAAATTATTGATTGAGCCAATATGGTTTTAAAAAGGAATAGTTTGCAGCATCCGTTATGCTTAGTTATCACATTACAGGGTAACATATGTCATAGTATCCAATGGACGTTGGCCTTGTTTGACCTTTACTTTGGAGACCAAGCATTCAACACAGTCAGAACTATTCCATTTATTAATCCTGTGAGCTCAACCGATAATTTGCACCACTTTTTACCTAAATTGGAGCAACTTTAACTTTTGACCCCTGTGCAAACTGAAATTGACCTTTGTCACCATTTTTGCTGTTTTTACCCCATAACTACATAACATTCAGTCACAGATAGTCCAAACTATACCTTTTTGGAATCTTTATGATCAGACAAATAATGTGATATATTTCTCAATATGATTGGAGCACTTCTGTTGTGTTGTGGATACTTGCAGCACATCTTTTGTTATTGTGTGTGTTGTGTGAATGTGCAGCAGACAAGTTAACAAATTAAACCGTTACATGTGCAAACCAGGTGGTGGCAGGCTTCCCACAAAGTTCAATACAAATCCAGCCTCCATGCAAAAACTCCTATATGTATTAACATAATATATTAAGTCACTGTGGCTGACTGGTTGTACCTGTTAAAACAGATTAAAAAAATAATTCATCAATAGGAATGACATGACATTATGGTTTCATAAGCCTACAAAACAAAACAAAAAAAACAACTCTGATTCATCTTAAAAAGTCATTTGGCAGGATGTGGGCATGTAAGAAGGCGGGCTGATTCCTCTAATGTAAACCATTATTCATCTTGTTGTGGGCTTGTGTGTTTAAAGTCACACTAAATAGAACTTTGACATTTTCACGCAGTTAAAAGTTTGACTGTCGCCTGTATTCACTGTGCACTGGACCGACTAACAAATCAGCACTGTAAAAGAGAAGAAACTGATGATTTGGTTTGTGAGATTGAGTTAAATTGAGCACAGTACACTCTGGTCAGAACATCGTAAAACCGTAGCAGAGGCCGATGTACTGTCGTACAACAATGTTCATTAAATGTTTAGCTAAATGCTTTCTTTGAAACTTGTTTTAAAAGTTTTTGCTAAATTCCTCTGCTTTGGCAAAAACCTCAGAATGTACCCTAATAAAATGCAGTGAGTGAATCAAAAAATAAACAGATGAGCACAATAAGTGGAAAAATAATAAACGCTGTCATTCTTTAATTCTCCAAATTAAAAGCGCATATCAGCGCTTCGAGATTTGTCTCGGCAGATGAGAAGCGCTATATAAATTCAATTAATTATTATTATTATATATTGAGGAAAAATTTATTCTGCTGGACATGTCTGGGCTTGTTGCCAGGATTACCATCACGTGCATGATGGAAATTAGGCGCAGGTGTGGATGACGTTGCATGTAGCTTGAAATGAGCTCGTTTGTCAGTTTATTTCATCGACAAAGCCTTGATGTGGTGGCCACAAAGGCAACCACTGCTTCTATTTAATCAGTCAATGCTAAATATTTAGTTGAATGTTTAGCTACATATTTAGTTCAATATTTAGATACAATGTAGGTGTATGTATGTATGTAAACATTCAAACAAACGTAACTAAAAATCTTACTGAATGCTAAATATTTCAACATTTAGCTGCCTCAACATGGTTACCTAAATATTTAGGTAAATGTTTCAATATTTAGTTAGATGTTTAACAAGTATATAAATGTTTAGCTACATATTTTGCTAAATATTTAGACACATGAACATAAACATTTAAACAGATGTGTAAAAAAATCTTTGTGAGTACTAAATATTTTGCTAGACATGTATTTGAACATTTAGCTTCCTCAACATGTCTGTAAATACTTGGGTCTGAATGTTTAAATATTTAGTTAGATGTTTAGCGAGTACATAAAGATTTAGCTACATTTTGTTAAATATTTACATACATCAATGTAAATGTTTAAACAAATGTGTAACTAAAATATTAGTGAATGCTAAATATTTAGCTAGATATGTATTTTAACATTTAGCTACCTCAGCATGTTTATATAAATAGTTCGGTCTAACTCTTTAAATATTTTGTTCTTTGTGTAAACGTTTAGCTACATATTTAGTTAAATATTGGAAGTGGCTATTGATACAATACTGTATTTCGTGTTCACAGTACGGCATCCAAGAGCAAATACCGAGATCGTACAGCATCCAATAAGAAACTGCTGTGATTATCGCGAGATAAAGAGGGACATCATGGCATCGAAGTGCAATTTAGGAATTTCAAGGTCAAAAGTTAGGGTTAAGGTTCTGCATGAACCGTGACAGTGGGCAGTTTAAATAATAATGGATACCATACTAATAACAATTTCCGGTTTGTGCATGGTACCATATCAATAGCAACGGCGTTAAATATTTTATTTTACCGAACTGCTGAGGTAAATGTTTAAATATTTAGTTATACGTTTAGAGAACATGCAAATGCTTAACTACATATTTAGTGAAATATTTATTTTTCCTCACTATTTAGGTAAATGTTTAAATATTGTTTGACATTTGGAGAATATGCAAATGCTAAGCTACATATTTAGTTAAATATTTATTTTATCTAACTATTTAGATAAATGTTTAAATATTTAGTAGACATTTGGAGAATATGCAAATGATTAGCTACATATTTAAACATTTACCTAAATAGTGAGGAAAAATAAATATTTCACTAAATATGTAGCTAATATGTAAATGCTTAGCTACATATTTAGTTAAATATTTATTTTACCTCACCATTTAGGTAAACGTTTAAATATTTAGTTAGACGTTTGGAGAATATGCAAATGCTTAGCTACATATTTAGTGAAATATTTATTTTACCTCACTATTTAGGTAAATGTTTAAATATTTAGTTAGTCATTTAGTATGTAAATGTTTAGCTGTTTCAGAAATATTTAGATAAAATGTTCATATAAATTCTTCTTATATGGAATTAGAAAATAAGCTTTTCTTACATTAAATATTTTAGCATGAAAGATTAGTTTTCGACCTAAACGTCATGGGAAAAGTGGGCTGAAACGTTTAAGCTGCCTTGTGTGTCATTATGCCGAAATGTGGAAGAATTAACGTTCATTAGAACATTTATTAGTTCACAAACGGCGCCTCGCCATAATTAACTTAAGGACTTCCTGCCGTGGCCAATTTCGCTCACAAAAACGTATTTCCAAACATTAAATGTTCGTGAAAGTGTGAATTTACGCACCTGAACTTTGGACCTCCTCTACCTGCCTGAAAGGGGCGTGGCTTATTACCAAAGGGGGACTCGGTCTTCCTTCATCCCGTTTTTCACAAGAAATATCTGGAATAACTCGCCGTCGGAAAACTGGGAATTGGAGGTAAATTCACTTTAAACTTCTTGCTTTCTGGGAAGCGCAGTCCCGCGCGCTGTTTTTGAGTAAAGCGGGGTTGTTGCGTCACTTGGTTTTGTTGGGTTTGTGGTAAGTTTGGACATTATTGTTGCCTAAATACTCTTTTTGTTCCTCTTAAACTGGGGTTTCATTGTTACATTGTGTGGCTTTGAAAACAGCCCACACAGGGTTCAGGTTACAAGCCTTTGTAGAGTCCTCTGCAAACTAGGAAGGCACTCGGAGAACACATGCTTCCGCCAAGAACAAACCGTTCTGGAATTTTGCATGAGGGTTAACATTATAACAAGTTTATGTCCCTTTTCTTTAAAATACATCTTTATTGTCATCATTGCTGTGTTTTCCCTGTAAGAGATCCAGATCCATAATTGGATCTTCGTTGCGTTTCACTTGTCATGATGGGTAGGCGTTCAGAAAAAGGGGGAAATGTCAAAAATGCTTGTTGTTACTTTATATAATTAAGATGTTGAGCTTCATCAGCACCATAATAAATTTAGCATAGCCTCTGGAGGCCCGGACAAATTATGTGAAGGGGAACACGCTGGGAAGATGTTACACTCCCGAAACTGGCCGCCACTTTTGGAAGGGCGAGCCTCGAAACCGATGTCTCAGCTGACTAGCATCCTTGCGAATTACATTGTCTAAAATGGTTTAGGATTGGGATTAGGATAAAAGTTAGGGTTTAAGAATTCTGAAATGCATAAAAAGTCTAAATTAGAGCGATACGTCCGCATCCAGAGATTGGCGTTTCACACTTCTGGAAGTCTTGCGCTTGTGGCAGAATTACAGCGCGGTCCGCGTCCAGTTCTGGAATTTTCTACCTGCGCATACTCGCGTGGAACATTTGCGCTATGTGTCAATATAAATAAGGTTAGCTGCCACCAACCCTGATCCTAGAGATCACCTGTCCTACCTTCTTGCTCCACCCACTGCTAATTATCTAAGTCAGGTGTACTCAGCCAATTAAGAGCTCGGAAACACCAGACTCCACGAATCAGGTGTGGTTGCAGCAGGTACACATAGAAAACAAGCATGTTTGGTGATCCCCACGAGCAGGGATGGTGGCCTAACCCTTATCCTTGACCCAAAGACAGGGGTGTCTTTGGGTCAAGGATAAGGGTTAGGCTACGCTCTGTCTGTCTGTGCTGAATCAGTAACCATATGTTACGTGTCGAGTACCGCAAGTGTCAGAACAATTGTGGGCATGGGGTAGAGGCCCAGAACTGTACTGGATCCATTCCACATGCATAAATGGAGGTGCCAGAAAAATAGCTAGTATGTGACACTGTATATCCAGGTCTAGAATTCCAACAACAGCCAAAATTTAGTAAGAGATTCTTCTTGATAAAATTGGCCATTTCAACACTTTTCTTTGTGATCAGCTGACACTTGTTTCAGAAAGCATGCCAACAAGCAAACCAAGCAACTGGCTAGTCCTCCGGCCACTAAAAGTGCCAGGAAAAATAGCCGGAATATGGTACAGTATTCCTGGGTCTCGATTTGTGTTGTTGGTGTTTTTTCTGACCAAACTATACATTTTGTGGAATTCCGACAATTGTTCCGATTATGGGGGAGCTTCGGTTCACAGCGCTGTTTGAGCCTTTGTGCGGATTTAGTGTCATTTTCAAGCCGGTTCATCACACTTCAACACATTTCAACAAGCCTTCCCTCAGCAGACATGTAAACTCTGTACCCTCCAGCTGCGCAGAGGAAAAACAAATAATGTGTTAATTAAAATCCAGTCTTCCGGGCAAAACACAGTAGTCAGTAAAGCTGGCCGACACAGGACAAAAGAACGGAATTATTGATTGTTGGTGCGACTGATTTGATACAGGAAGGAAGGTGTGTGGAAACTGGTGCTTTGCGTGTTTTGTTTTTTCCTGCACCAAAATTCATGCCCCTGCTCGTCACACATTCCACAGTCAAACCCTCCCTGCTCCAACTCCGCCACCTCTTTCTTATCTGTCTGATGCCTTTTGTTGTTTTGCTTTTTCCCCCCAGAATTAAAATCCAGCAATCGTGCACCGATATGTGCCTTCAGACCTGCACAGCTGTGTTGCGTTTGCTGCTTATCATGCATTCGCTTTTCCTTATTTCCTGTTGGCACCAGCCTGTATATATATCTGCCCGTCTGTGTTCAGTAATGTCTTATTTATAAATGTATTGCAGTAGAGCACATTGGGGGGGCTGCAGTACCATTGCAGAGATACTGCAGAAGGCGGAGGACTGAAACCGTTCAGTAACCGGAGAAACAAAGACAGAGCTTTCAACAAACTGCTTCTTTTTTCACCGTCAGACAGTTCAGGGCTGCAGCTCAAGGCTCTTTTCCTTATTCATTTATTTATTATTTTTTTTACAATTACTGGTGCAATTTGTTGTTCTGTAAAATGTGTGTGTGTTTAAAGGCACACACAGAGTGAATATGGTAACATTCAAGAGCATTACATCAACAATATTGTAATGTAAATTAATAGGGCTGGGACAACTAGTCGACTACAACTAGCTAGTACCTGACTAGTCGACTAATGATTTTCATTAGCTGTCCCAACCCTATAAATTATGCTGTGGCAACCCCAAGTTGAAATTACTTTTAGCGTTGATCAACTTGATTTAACACTCTTAATGACATCTAAGATGCAACCGAGGTAGTACAGTGGATAACCCTAACAGCTGTGCATTTTATGATAGAAGCATGAAATTTCTACCACAGTTAGTGTACGGTATACCATAAGGTTTATTTTCAGATGTGGAGGCAAGTTGGATTTGACCTCTGAGGGCCATGAGAGGTCAATGAAGGATCACACAGGGGTCAAAATTTTAAAATCCTCCAATCATATTGAAACATATACCATATTATTTGCCAGATCATAAAGATTCTAAAAAGGTATAGTTTGGACTATCTATGACTGAATGTTATGGGGTAAAAATGGCAACAAAGGTCAATTTCAGTTCTTACAGGGGTCAAAAGTTGCTCCAATTTTGGTAAAAATAAAAAAAAAGTGATGCAAATTACTGGTTGAGCTAATATGGTTTTAAAAAGGAATAGTTTGCACCATCTGTTGTGATGTATGTTGCGGGGTAACATATGTATCCAATGGACGTTGACCTTGTTTGACCCTTACTTTGGAGACTAAGCATTCAACACAGACAAAAATATTCCATTTATTAATCCTATTAGCTCAACCAATGTCCCGAGTTAGGGATGTGGTTAGCGTCCATCGCGGTCAGCATGACCACATGGGCTAACCATTGGTACGTGACTATAAATGCTAACTAACCTCGGTTCATGTTTTGTTTTAATACACGCCAGTACGGTCAGTAGTCAATCACGCCATGTCAACCTAACAATGTCGGGTATAAATAGCAGTACGCTCCAAATCTGGTAATTACCAGAAACCTTTCATCTATACTTTTAGGTCTAAAGATTCTTCTTCTTTCTTTTTTTTAAATTTGTTTACTTGCTTGGCTGTTTTCCTTTTGAGTTAAAAAAAAAAAAATTAAATTCCAGTTTTACTCTTGCTGTGTGTCCGTACTGGTGATATCCAAACCTGGAAGCAATGCATTTTACCTGTGTGTGTGTGTGTGCGTGTTTTGTTGTTTTGTTTTTTTTAACTACAGAGCCATGATCACGGCGGCGGAGTACGGCCAGACATCGTGGGAGTTGTCCGTGCAGGTGGATCAAAGAGATGGAGATGAGTCAATGAGATTTAAACTTCGGGTAAAGGGTGACTTGCACATTGGAGGGCTCATGCTTAAACTGGTGGAGAAGATCAGTAAGTGTTTCCCCGTTCAAACTGGGAATAATGGGGTTTTTTTTTTTTCTTCCTTCTTTACAAGTGTGAGTTTTGGTTTGTTTTCCCGGTAAGAAGCCGAAACTTGGAAGCACGGAGCTTCACTCTTCCCTTTCTGTCACAACAGGTCTGCTGCTCGGGCCACACCTCTGTTTGCGCTGCATATTTTTTGGCACTGTGCTGCCTTTGTTTAACCACAATACCTGTGGCTTGTGTAGCCCCAGGTGCCAAAGTTCCTCCTGGATTTGATGAGATATTTCTTTACAGCTCCTGCTCGGTATGATAAAATGAAAGCAGGTTTTCGTAGGGTTGTTTAAAGCACATGGGGCACGATAAATGACTAAGTAGCTTGTCATCACTGGACTTATTTCAGCCAGCACCATGATGTAAGGTGGACTCATAAAACCGCACTTTTATTTATTTTATTCAGCCACCCACAGCACGCTGGGCACAAGAAACAGCCGAAGTTAGGTGTAGACATTTAGTCATAGTCTAGGTATGACCCACAACTACACCTGCAGACCATTTCTACATGAAATATAAAAACATACTTTTTTTTTTTTTTTTAAAATAATAAAATTGATCAAAAGTGTTTGTAAGTTCCAATAGTGTATGAGTTGTGTGTATTTGGATGAAAAAGTGTGAAATATTTGGTGAAACACACATAACCTAAGGGCTAAATACAGTACGTGTTAATCACTTGGTGAACAATGCGTCATACTTGGATTAGAAAAAAGTAGCATGGAGACGTCAAAGAAACAATTGTAAAGTTTTTAAAAATAATTTCAAGAACAAATCAGCATGAAAAGCCATTATAATGACTGGGCTAGGCAGGCTAGCTCACACTTACTTTTTTTTTCCTTTTTTTTTTTTTCTTCAAAGATATGGCAATAAATGCTGTAATCCTGACACTTCTCCCAATTCTTTTTGAATCTTGCTGTGTACCAGAGGCTCCCCAGGACTGGTCAGATCATGCCCTTTGGTGGGAACAGAGAAAATGCTGGCTGCTAAAGACCAACTGGACCTTGGACAAATATGGCATTCAGGTAATAATAAGAAGAAGAAGAGTGAATACCACCGCCAAAGTCCAAAACATGCTATTTGCCCTTTTTTTTTTTTTTTTTTCTTGCCCCAAAATGTAATTGTACCTATCCTGCAGCATGCCCAG
>OMMV01000433.1:1465-15204 GCA_900302635.1 Chatrabus melanurus
TTTTGAAAAAATACAAAAAAAAAAAAAAAAAAAAAAAGAACAAACCAAACGCGGCAGTATTCTCTTGTGAAAACCTTATGTCTTTCATAGAAACAGAGAACACACAGTGTGTTATGCGTTATTACTTGTGAAATGAAGGAAATTAATTGAATTATATTCATGTCATAAGGGTAATTGTTTCTGAGTCAATGACTGTTTCCGACAGTGAAGCAGACAAGCTGAAAGACACAAACAAGCTTCCAGCTGGAGACGTAGATACACAACTTCACAGTGTCATGCAAACTGCAAACAGCGGCAATCAAACACAAAGCATTACACAGTATTACAAACGGAGAGCCTACAAAGTGCTGTTATACATAGATTTTTATTTTAAAAAACGCAAAGCCAATGCCACAAGGAGAAAGTGCGCACACCTCCTCTGAAGTTGACCAAAAACTGGGATCGCAAACGTTATTACAAGTTTGTAGTGCCATTCGTAAAAATACACAAATTAACACCATTAAAGTGTAATGGACTGCATTTCTATAGCGCTTTTCCATCTGAAGCAGACGCTCAAAGCGCTTTACAATGATGCCTCACAGTCACCCATTCACACACACCGATGTCATGGTGCTGCCATGCAAGGCGCTCGACTGCACATTGGGAGCAACTTGGGGATTAAGGACCTTGTCCAAGGACCCTTAGTGATTTTCCAGTCTGACAGGGGTTTGAACCGAGGATCCTCTGGTCTCAAGTCCACTGCTTTAACCTCCAGACCAAAAAGTGTATGTTCAAGTTGTTTTGCAGCCAAAGTTATGTTAAAACACTGTCAATGATCTAATCACTGAGTGCTTTACTCACCTTTGACAATCGCATTGCTGGCCATAAATCCTTTTGTGATAAATTCAGTTATGGCCCATTCACACTATGGCGTGACGTGGCTGACGCTGGCTGATGTAGCAGATTCTCAAAAATCTCTGTGCATAGGTCAACCTAGCTCAGCGGAGGGCAACGCTGCACCGTCGGAAGCAGATGCCCGGCGATGGTCCCCTGACGCACCATGACACAGTTCAACTTTCGCTGTCGGAGGGCAGGCGCACCGGCAGTGCACTCTGCAGATCAGCAGCGCAGCCCGGCAAAGGCCGATCACCATTCCAACGCCCAAGACGCCACGTGATGCAGCCCACACAAACTCGACGCAACTCTGCGACATCGTCACCCACCACCGCAAGGACTTCAAGCTCACACTCCTGTCGCAGCCTCTCCGGGCCATCCACCCTCTCCGAGCTCCAGGAACCGAATGACCTCCGACGTTGGCCAGCAGAGGCCGGTGGAGGCGAACGGGGCAGTAGCAGAGCACTAGAGGAGGTGACGCAGTGGCAGAGGAGCCCAACTCCCGCCAGTGGTCCAGCATGACTGTCAAAGATTTCAAGCATGTTGAAATTTTTTTCTGGGACCACGACGAACACCAGTGCTGCCTGACCGACAAGTCCCCAGCCCCCGTGGAGTCTGGTGAACCCCGGCGCTAGTCGACATCAATCAACTTTTCACTCTCCGTCAGCAAACGCTGGGCCAATCATCAGAGTGTTAATGGGCCATTCAGGAGGAAATGAATTAAAGGCAACACAGGAGTTCCAAAAATCCACCATACCCTAAAAACAGCAACAAAATAACTCGAGCAAACCAACTTTGAAAATGTTGCTACGCCAGTGGTACAACAATTTCAAAAGCAATACGGCTAGCTAGGTTTATTTTTCTAATAAAATAATTTATACATCAGTTTAAACTACAAACTCATTTATGCTCAACATTAAATTAAGATATGGACGGAGCCTTCTGGCTGCACTCTGCATTTATTTCTTCTGAATTTGTGGCAATTTTCTGAAACCATACGAATACAGACAGAACAGAGCAACACCACCAGAAATCATGGGGGCAGTATAGCCAAAATTCAAGTGAGACACAACCTTAAGCAAAAGGACATGATGAAGATAGTTAACAATGGCAGAATATTTCCACGAGGATTTTATGTGTTCAATCTTGCCATGAAGTATGTGATGGCCAATAAAGTGGAAGAAGTTGTTATAGTTTCTTTTGTGGTAGAAACAAAATTTTGAATGGGACCATAAGCACTCAGTGCAGTGTTAATTTAACACTGGAAAAATTTACAGTGGGTGTACAACATAAAAGACATTGCAAATCTCTCTGGTAAGCTTGCAAGTATGGTACTGTATGATAAATCTTCCTGGAGGAGGCAATTCTCAAAAACTGAGTAACCGTGCAAGAAGGAAATGAGTGAGGAAAGCCACCAAGACACCCAGACAACTCTGAAGAAGTTATAGGTGTCCGTGGCTGAGATTGAAGAAACTGCGCACAGTGTAACTTAATTGTTCATTACCATTTATACAGCTTCATGGTGGATTGGCACAGAGAATGATTTTCTTTAAAAGAAGATATGAAATTTCAGCTACAGTTTGCCAGAAGGCCCATGGGAGATGCAAGCCCAGATTTAATCTGTTTTGTTGTATGAAAATCCTTCTCTGCTCCAATCCACTATGAAGCTTTGAGTGGTGATGCAACAGACAAAAGCTGCACTGTGCACAATTTCTCCAATCACAGCCACAGAAACCTACAACTTCTTCAGAGTTGTCATGTGTCCTTGGTGGCTTCCCTCACTAGTCTACTTCTTGAACGGTCACTCAGTTTTTGAGAACTGCTTCCTCCAGACAGATTTACCATACTCCACCATACAGTTCATATTTCTTAAAGATTGATGGAAATGAAAACCAAAACATATGCAGTGATGGGCATTTTTAAAAATATTTTGATTAAACAAAATTGGTTTGTTTGCATTTATTTCTGACCATATTTTAAAATGTGTACATAAAATAAAGGGGTGCCAACAATTCTGACCAGGACTGTATAAGCTTAAGAACCACCCTGGACAGTCTTTTCCATTGGTACTATGCCCATGTTGTATGTACGATTAACCACCTCTGTATCCCTCTTTTATAAAAAGCTGTTGTCATAATTACCTAACACCCTGACAGGTTGTGTGAATGACAAGTAGAAATGTCATCCCCATAGACCCAAGAACAATGTAGGACCATCAAAATAAAATTGCATGGGGGGGGGTTTGAGGAGGGTGTAGCCAACTCAATAAAAAATGGCCCTTTTAGGATTTTGCGCATTGACTACATCTGTTGCTTATAGAGAATTATGGAAACAAACAGATCACAGTAAGCGCACAGTCTCTGCCCTCCTCTGTCAGGTGGCAGAGGTAATGATGTAATCCAGACACCGTATCACCACTAGACATCTCGTGCACCTGTGTAGCAGGTTGACATTTTGGCTTCGCCAGATATAAATACATGAAAAATGAAAAGGAGCAGTCATTATTGTAACCTTTTCCCAGAGGGAACACAAAGAGAAGGTAAGGGCATCGCTCACATGTGAACTTTTTCTTCAATTAAAGACAGAGCCAAATCTGAGACTATCAAAGTGTCCCACGGCGCAGGTACAGTCTTACATAAAGAAAAGAAAAGTTCAAATTTGCAATCTTTATTCAGATCTTTAGTCAATATCAAATCACAGGGAGGCCACAGGTTTTTAGTATTTGAAATCCAATGCAAAGTTTTGATATGAGATTCATATTGCTTCACTGCAGACAATAATCCGTATGTGCTTAATGAAATTTACACAGAGTTGGCATCAAATGCATGTTAAACTCACAAAGAACGCAGATCAAAGGTGCAGGCTTTACAGGAAACCGTAATCAAATGTGTGGCTTATCGTATACTTGCAGCACATTGACGTGTGCTTATCAAACACACACAGAAACACTATTAAATAGGTTGACTCTTTTCGACGTGTGCTTGGGCCGGAGTTCAAACACACCCCGAAATGTTCAGCTTTCTGATATTTTGTATTCAAGCTTATCCATCTCTCCAGACTGTCTGCTACCCGGTTAACAAGGTGAAAATAATATGGCGAGAGAGGATACAAGCACCTCCTGACAGATACCGCAGTGATTGACTTAGAGCGTATCACCTGTGCAAATCATGTAATCATGGGAGCATTGTGCACCGCCAGCATTTGTGGGTTCTTGGAGAAGTGATGGAACATTTGAGAAGGCAGTTATAATCACGTAAGATTCCAAATGGCCCTGGTGCATTGTAACAGATTGCTACATGTGATCAGTGTAATGCGTGTTTGGTCAAAATCTATCCAAAACCGCTTTGAATTTTGCGGATGATGCTCTGTTCAAAGGGTCATATTAGACACAGCAATCAAAAATAATGCAGGTCGCCTTGGGTCTCATTTATAAACGATGTGTGCACACAAAATACCATATGCACGCATTGTTCCAAAATGAACAGGAATTTGTAAAGGACAAACATGCATGTGGATGACCGTGGATGTACATACAAGCAATACAGCTCCGAAGTCTGAACTCTAGCATTTTGCTGATGTTTAAGGAAATCAATATTCCATACATGTAGAGTCCATGTTTTACTAAAATTGGGAATTTGAAATGCTACTGCATGAACACAAGATGCAATTTGTTCCCAAGTTGTTTTGATTTGTTTGTGTGCAGGAAACAAATAATTAAATAATAGTGTTAATAAGGCAAAGTCATTGATTCCAGCTACAACCTGCTTAAAACATTGGTCTTGGTGATAGTTATGGATAAGCAATCTTTAATAGGGCTTTACTTTAGCTTGGGGATGAGTCCCAGAGCAGTGAACTTTCTGGAAGAAAGGCTGGTCTGTTGTGATGGTTCTCTCTCAAGTGTGTGATGTCATCAAAACGCGCAAATGAATTGTATTTCGTGTGCATACGATAATATTTTGAGTGCTCAAACGTGGCACTGATATAAAAAATTAAAAAAATTTCTCTCCATGGACACTCCGGAGCTCTGACACCACCAGATAAAATGCATTTACTTTTCTTCATCTCTCCGATGGGTACCTCAGTTTCACAGTTGGTGTCAATGTGCTTCTCCATTGCTGCTGTTTTATTGGCATGTCTAATAACTTGCAGTGAACACAGTGTTGTTACAAACAAATAATTACTTACAGTGTATATCTACATCCATTCATGGCCACAGATGGGTGGGGACAACAGGCTCATGCCCACATGTACAATGTCACAATGTTTCATCCTTTGTGCTTACACACAGCTTTATAAATGAGGCCCCAGGTGTCTGAAATAATTAAGTCCTATATAGACCCTAAGGCTCATTGGTGCCTGTGCTTATCCTTGAATTCTGTCCAGTAAACATTTACAGTTGGGTGGACTGGGACAATGCAGATGAAGTGTCTTGTCCAATGACACAGACAGATAGTGTGACTGGGAATCAAACCCAGGTCAACATATTGGTACCACAGCTCATTATCCTAATAACCTACCTGCCTACCAGGTGTCTGAAAATGAACATTAACATCTGAAGTCAAAAATACTTACTACTAGTAGAGAGAGAGAGAGAGATCGATAGAGTTGAATAAGCACTAATATGATCAACTGAAAAACAATTACAACACTGTGGAACATTTAACAGAGAGTGCTTCAAAAATATTTTAATAATTCAAATTATCTCTGAAATATTTGACTTTAGGATCACAATATGACATGCACGGCTGAAAATCAGTCTTTGTATGTTTGTGCATGCAACACTGAATGCAGCTGCAGAGGGTGCATGTTTGAACTGAAGTGGAAGCTGGACGACCGTCTGACTGGAGGATGCCCTGCAGCTCAAAGTGTGCAGCCATGGAAATATCAATGTGTGCAGGGGAAAGAGGCATTAGAGATAAAATAAAAAAAATAAAAAAAACCTCTCCAGCTGTGCCACCGAATCTCTCTACAGTCTGAACCGAACCCAGCAGCCTTGACAGGACTGTTTCATCACTGGTGGGCTGCTGTATAAGTACAGGGTCAAGTCAGACATAGCCAGGGCAATTTTCAACACATGAATTATATGTTAAAAAAAACAAACAAACACACACACGCAGGGTATGAAGCTGTGAGCGAAAATAAATCTACATGTTTATTTACCGGAGAAATGCTGCAATGTGATCGAAGCCCCATTTTCATGCTCAAATGTTAGTGCAACATGACTTCAAAGAGGAAAAATGGAAATTTCACCATTCCAGTTGCTCACTGAAGAATGGGATAATAATTTAGAAAGAAAAATGGACAAGAAACGGCTGGTGCTCTTTTTGAGCAAATTGATGCAAATTGTTCTTAAAATGTGAAGTGCAGCTGGAAGCTGTTTTTTTTTTTCTTTTTTCTTTTTAACAAGTAGCACGTCCAAAACATTAGCAGATGTGTACAAACCACTTATAACTAATAAGTGTGCAGATGCGTCACAAAGTCTTCTTTAGGTTTATGCCCTGAGAGAACCAAAGTTTCATGCTGATCACATTGTAGGTTTAAATAAAAAGCAAAACAACCAGAAAATTCAATAAAATTTCCAAAGTTATTGAAAAGCAATAACAAAATGCTATCATAAAAAGGAATAAAAAAATACAGACATAAAATATAGCAATGAAAAACATCAGCAGTAGGAAAAAAATGATAAAACATTTTCATAGAAGAAAACAGATCAGTTCTTTGCTCAAGTTTCCCATGTGCCTTCTGGCAAAATGTAGTTGAAGTTCCACTTCTTGTTTTCAAGAAACTCCTTCTCTCTGCCACTCCATCATGAAGCTGTGTGCACATTTTCTACCATCACAACCACAGAAGCCTATAAGTCCTTCAAGGTTGGCACGGGTGTCTTGGTGACTTCCCTTAATAGTCTCCTTCCTGCACGGTCACTCAGTTTTTGAAAACTTCCTACTCCAGATGCATTTAATATACAGTACCCAAATGTACTTTTTAATGATTGATAAAAATAAATAAACAGAGCAGGTGGCTCTGTGGGATAGGAGTTGGACGACCAATATATTTAGGGGTTTGATTCCAGGTGTGTACTTCACATTACATATCTGTGTCCTTGGACAAGAAACTTCATCTGCATTGTCCCAATCCACCCAGCTGTAAATCGATACCAGCCTTGGATAGGGAAGCAACCTGCAATGGACTGGTGTCCTGTCCGTGGGTAGTTGTAAACTCTCATCTGCTTCAGGCTATGGTATGCAGGGTTCAGCACCAAGCCAATGGACTTAAGGGCCTGTATAAGATGTTCAGTATAAATAAAGGCCAAGATAAATTCAGTGACTTGTAATGTTCATGTATCCATCTACTGACTTATCTAAAAAAAAATTTTTTTAAAAAGCAATAACAGTGATGATTTGATTTGTATTCACAACAGTTAGTTTGCCCATTTGCTTAATGCCTCTGAAAATGGACTGTGGTGTACAGAGGCAAACTTCCAAAAATTCTGTCACTCTTGATTTACTACCGACCTGACTTTAAGTCTCTCTGGAAAATACTTGGGTGCCTCTGTAATGACTTTTTGTCTAAAGAATGGTTACTTATGGATACTCAGATGAGGTGTACTCTGTCTTGTTAGTCCATCATTATCGACAATGACCAAGGACACACAGAGTATGCCATAGAAAAGGACACCACATTGAAGATAAGTGTTTATGATGAGTGCGACTGCGACTGCATCACAATGGACGATCACGTATAACATTTTGGCCACGTGTTACACTTCTCTGTGCAGCATGTAGGTGCATTAGTGTTGAGGACCCCAGCAGCTGAAGAAGGCCAAGGGGACGCCCGCATTTCATCTGGCTGCTGCAGATAGATGGTTACTTGCGAGAGGTGGAGATGGACCGGTTGTCTGCCTGGGTGTTTGCCATCCAGGACCCAAGGTGTTTCCATAGTGTGGTGGATGCAGCGATGTGCTGCACCAGTGTATGCTCCCAGACCTGACCTGACCACATCTTATGGTATGTCAGTTGTCTACCATGTGCTGAGTTATCATGTTCACAATACCAATCACTTCATTGACCTTAACATGCAAATATTTACACCAAATAACCCTCAAATCGATTTAAAAGTGGATGCCCAGTGTATCTAGGGTGTAGGTATCAAGTGTCTCTCATGTATTGTTGCTGAGTTATCACATTGACAATGACAAGATAAACCACACTGTCCCAGTTCCTCTAACATCACAAGCCCCAGTCGTTACACCTTAAACATTAGCAAAATGCTCGAGCTTCCTCCTCTGGACCCCCCGCACCCCCCCAAGAGGTTCCCTTGAATGGAATACGGATTTAATCTGATGTCACTCTGCCCCCGTTGCTGGTGCTGCTGGTTTTCGCCCAGGTGGTTTTCACCCAAATTGAAGGCACATTATTTTCTCTCAACTTTTTTTTTTTTGTGAAGGGATATTCTTTAGGGTTAGGTTTAGGGTAAAGGTTAGGGTTAGGGGAAACCTTGAGGCTAAACCTTGCTTCATAAATTACAAAAAAAAAGTTGGGTGAAAACCGCCTGGGCAAAAACCATCTTGGCGAATACCCACTGCGCGAAAACCATTTGGGGCGAAAACCATGGAAACCCCAGTTGCTACATCTTAAAACTTATTGATTTTACGCTCGTTGGTCATAGCGACAAACATTGGCCACATATAAATTATGTACCGTCATAACATAGTGCATGAAAGATAATGGCTGAGAGTTTACGATTAAAGGCACCAAACAACTCTAAAATGTAAGCATCTCATCTAATACCCAGGGGGTACTTATGGTGTAAAGCCCTGTTCTCAATTTCATGGATATGTATCCTGTTAGGGCTTTCTGGGATGCATATCTGTGAAAGTGAGAATAGATCTTTAGTATTGTATGTCTACCTACTGGTATTGAGAATGGATAGTCACAATAGCAACCACTTCACCCACCTAAATATGCAAATATTTACACCAATTAACACTAAAATCCAGCCAGTAGTAGATACCCAGTGTATCTGTGGTGTAAGTATCATGTCTATCATGTATTATTTCTGAGTTATGTTAACAAGGTAAACCCCTTGATCTGCATTTATACACAAATATAGGCACAAAACAACCCTAAAATGTAATCAAATGTAAAACATATTGATTTTTACATTTTACCTAATGTAATATGTAATCAGCTCATAGATATATAGCTACTGTCATAGATACTGCCATAGATATGCATCCTGTTAGTTCACGGTTTGAACCCTTGTCCATACCTTGGAAAACCTTTGAGGATCAAAGCAGATGTCCATGATGAACTGGGATATTTCATCATTGTGCCGTGTTCTTGTTTTAACTGTGGCAGGATTTTCAAGGTGTTCCAAAATTCCTTTGTTCCACCGCAAACTTTGATGTACGGTCGTGTTCTTATGTTTCCGTGTAGCCTGTAACATTGTCGTACATGCCATGACATCAGTGGGAAGTTTTCCGGAAGGTTGTGCCAAACTTATACTACGGCCATGCTGTGGTTGTTTTTGCACACGTGATGTGGGATAATCCAGATCACATTCGTGGGCAACAGTGAACTTCACACGCTGATTTGTCATGATTATAGACCGTGACCTTCCAAGATGCATAGCTGTGAAAGTGAGAACGGGGCTTTAGTGTCGTGTGCCTACCATGTATCGGTATTAATTTATCATGTTCACAACAATGTGTCCACTTACGGAAACACACACAATGAGATGCAAACACGACAACATCCTGCATCCTATGTACATGTTGGTATGACATTAAAATATTTGTTTAATCTGTTAACACTAATAAACAACGAGCACGGCATCAGTGCGTCTATGCGATATCAACTGTGCTACAGAATGCTTCAATTTCCTGGCTCATGCCACAGTATAATCAGTTTAATAGTATTAGAAGGCTGCCAGTTGTTCTGACCTCAAGACAGCAGAGCCCAAAAATAATTCTTGCGGCAAATAATTAGTTTTATCACACAATGACATGGGTCACCCGTAAGGGCTTGATTATAACAGGAGAACAATATGAGAAAATGTGCGGTTCAGTGGAGCTCTCTAAGGGGATTGCTTCTTCATATCTTGTCAAATTCCAGATGACATTTCATATGGCTGCAAACCAGAAACAATCCTTCCCTGACGAGCTGCTGCAGCTTCTGAGAGTCATTATGTTGAGAGCTGAAATTCCACACTGCAATGCTTTAGTCTTTACTCTAAGTGCTTTGTTTGTACCGACACTTAGAAAGAAGGGAGGGACGATGCGGACACATATCGTTTTTAAATCAATGATGTGTGCACAATTTCTTTGATTGTGGCCACAACTAAAATAATGCAAAGAAAACAAAATTTTTAAATATTAATGGTTTGCCTCAAACTGACCGACGGTATTTGAGGTTGTATTATTCATCTTTTATTCCATTACCCGTGGAGAGTAGTTCTCCTAATAGCACTGCAACAAAATGGTGTGGCAAACATGCACATTCTGCTTTTTTCACTCTGACTCCAATCTATATGGTATTGACCATATGTTGAATAATATAACCTACTATTTGTTATTCCAATTACAGTTGCTCCATAATATTTTTACCTCAGCTTGATGGATTTGTACTCATTTAATGTGTGCACAGTGTACCGCTGCTTAACAGACTCAGAATTTGCATTATAATGATTTAGAACGCCAATGCATTTTTAATGCTCATAAACAAGAGTTGGTACTGTAGCTTTCTTTTTTTCCCCCCTGCAGAATGCATTTACTTCACCATTTAACAGTGAATATACTGCTATTTGCAGCCGTTCCTTGCTCCTTTATGAGCCTAATCACAAAATAAAACCCACAAAGACTTTCATTTAAGTTGAATTTCAGGAGCCTCAAAGGTGAGTTGGGATAAATGTAGCGTTAAAATTAGCCTGATTTCAGTCATAACGGTGGAGCAATTGAGATATAGATCTAAGCTTGCCTTCAAGAGAATCGTCTGATTAATGGCGTATCTCTCATCAGAGCCTAGGAGACCTAATGTTTTGATACTGATCAGCTTTGGACAAACCTTGAGGGAACTATGCATATCAATGATGTGGTTCATAGCTTTTTTTTTTTCATCACAACATTTAGGAAGACACTTTGGTATTCATTCAATAATCCATGTCTTGCACAAAATATCACAGGTTCCAATAACAACAACTAGTGTGAAGAAATTTACTTAAAAGAAACGCAATCATTGTTTCATGGTATAATTTATTATTGTTAATGACTAATGAAGGTTGTTTAAAGCGCTTTATATGTCCTACAAGTATTGTCACAGTTGAGTCCATAAGTATTTGGACATAGTTTTCATACAAAAAAACAGACCAAGTCTTGGTTGGAGTCTCCTAATAATAGCTGAAATTTCTTTTTTTCTTTTTTTTACATAAAGGGGGTATCTCTTCTGCAATTTTTTTGCTTTGCGGCCAATTTGAGATAGTAATCGTGAATTTGCGCTTTTTATTTGCAAAA
This sequence comes from Chatrabus melanurus, assembly GCA_900302635.1. Lineage (NCBI taxonomy): Eukaryota > Metazoa > Chordata > Actinopteri > Batrachoidiformes > Batrachoididae > Chatrabus > Chatrabus melanurus. The sequence goes on from OMMV01000433.1 coordinate 12,846, forward strand.
AAACCTCACGATAGTCGCGGGCTGGCAGAATGGTCGCAAGTAGTTGAAAATTACACGCAGGAATTTTTAAAGAGTTTAAAATTTCCTGCGACTGTACAAATTGAGGCTGTGATGTGAAATAGTAGCAAATCTGTATCAAATCTGTCTCTTTTAGCACTCAAGTGCCGTGCAACATTCTTATAATGGCCGCAAAGTCCGCAAAATTGTCGCCTGTAGTGGCGAGGGGTTTGCGATGCACGCGACAAAAAGGCTAAATATATTGCAGCCATACAGACTTGTCACTGCAGTGAGACAATCGCGCTAACATCTCATGTATCTTTCGCAACGATCGTACGTGTAAAAAAACGTGAAAAAGTCACGAAAAATCAGGTCGCAAATTTACCGCAAAAGTTGCATTGTGCATACTTTTTTCGAATCACAGCCACATAAGCCTATAGCTCCTTCAGAGTTATCACTGTTGTCTTGGTGGCTTCCCTCACAAGTCTTGCGCGTTTTGGAAAAACCTAGTAAGTGCGAAAAAAGTTGAGAAAACAGCAAAAAGCAACATTGTTGTAGGTTTTTCCAAAACGCTCAAGATATGCTACCAGGACTAAGCGACTGAACCTAGTAGCAATGCACTCTCAAAGTTGCTCGGTTTTGGCTGAATAAGTGAATAAGTTCGCAGAACTTGCTAGGTCCTGCCGCTTCAATATCCATGAAACCATAGATATTTTCTTATCGAATGGTATGCCATAAGATAAGGTAAAACCTAGTAAGCCTAAAAATGGTCTGAGCTCAATTAAAAAAAAATTTTTAAAAAATAAATAAAATTGACTGACTAGGTTTTTCCAAAACACTCAAGAATTGTCCTTCTTGCATGGTTACTCACCTTTTGAGAACTGCCTACTCCAGACAGATTTACCATTTAGTACCACACAGTATATATTTCTTAAGAACTAATTGGTTAATACAATATTTTTTATTAAATCTCTTGAATTAAAACTGAAAGCCTACACTACAAGCACATTTTGATTGTTTCATTTCATCTCCATTGTGGTGGTGTTCAGACGCAACATTACAAAAAGTGTGTCACTGTCCAAATACTTATGGACCTGATTTATTTACTGGATTAGGATATATATCTGGATATGCATTAAATCTTAAATGTTCCTCGATATTACTACATTAAATACAGTATGTCTTCAGAACGGAAATGGTAATTAAATAAATCCAGGTTCCACCCCTTTATCCAGATGTGAGTCATAGTCATTGTATGTTAAAAAAAATCCAAGATAAAGTAGGCAATCTGGGATCCATTAATCCTTGTCAAACAAATCTGGTTAATTTAGTTCTTCAAACCCAAGTGCGGCTTTAATTAGACAAGCTGGAGTCAATCATCCAAGATGATTGTGCACACCCGTGATCATTGACTAGGTTCTATATATTGATACTGAAAACCATGATCAGAAACTGCGATTGGATGAGTGGCAAAGGGCACTAATAATCTCCACACACAGTGGAGAGTGCTGATGTTCACCCCCAGCAGAGCCAAAGCTCCTATTAGAGGGCTATGAAAGATGATTTGCACTAAAGGAAATACTGCAAAAACCAGAATGGGTGTCCCAAAAAAGTGGTCAACAAAGTTCACGTGTCTTCCTACAACTAAAGTTACCTAGTACAGCATAGGAGTCAGTTGGTAAAATCTAAAGGAAGGATATCAAACTGAAAGACATTTGAGTCAAAGAAAGAGAAACAGAGAATCGAATTACACAAACAGAAAGTAAATGAAAATTAACAAACGTGTTCACGATCACAACTGTTGTGTATCCACTGTATTAAAGGTCTCATCATTAATAAATAATACTTTATAATTATAATTAATATTCAGAGCCAGTAGCAGCACACCAAGGACCTGGGAACAAGTTAGAAATAATAAACTGAATAGATCAATAACAATATAATATTAATAAATTGATACAATTATTCCCCCCCTGAAGCAGTAGTACTCTAACAGTAATAAGTTAGGTGACGCTAAAGGGCCTATCACACTGGGCTGCGAAACACATGCGAACGCATTCCCGTGGGAGTCACCGAGAAGCCCCGGCGCATCCACAGGGAGTCCTACACACGTCACGGGCGTCGCAGGGCGGCGCAGAGTGGCACACAAGTGTCGCTTGGATTTAGGGCATGTCCTAAAAATTCATCCGACACAGGCATTCCTGACAAATTCCCACAGACGTCGCAGCGGCGCAAACCCCTTCTGGAACCCGACGTGAACCGATCGTAATTATTGTGGCTCATGATAAATCCGGCCCCCCTGTGAAGACGGCTGCATCACTGTCCACCCAAACTGCACATTTACAAGACATGTCCACACTGT
>OMMV01000489.1:2314-12844 GCA_900302635.1 Chatrabus melanurus
AAATCAGTAAATATAGAGAATTTATGTAATTTACAAAAAGCTATTATATTTTATAATTCTTATTATTAATTATTATTAAAAACTATTTCAACATTTGTTTGTTCTCTTGTAACCTTTGTGCATGTGTTGTGTCTTGGAGATTTTGGTCTGTGTTCTCAGTGTTTTCAGCTCCACGTTGCAGACTCCTAATTCCATGCAGGCAATCAGGACACCTGGGATGGTACACACCTGGCACTCGTCATGCTGCCTATTTAAGGAGAGGCAGCACTCCACTCCAGTGCCAGACGATTCTCGTCACTCCCCGTGGTAACTACTCCACGAGTATCTCTGTGCCAACCTCGTGTCCTATCTCAGGATTATTCTATGCAGACAATTGAAAACCTTTTTGGGATTCATCAACCTTTTAAGGCTGATGCACTAACTTAACCTGTTCTCCTGTTTTTTCCTCTGCAGTCTGTAACCACCGCCAGAGGATTCCTGCTTGCCTGCGCCTGTCTTCCTGTCTACATTGTCTTCCAGCTGTCGTCCCTCCTGGAGACCACCGCGACTGCTTTACATTTCTGTTACACTATTCAGTCCTTGTGTAAAGGAAATAAATTGCTCCATTCGTTTTTACCATTTTCAGTCTCAGAGCATTTGGGTTCTTTTCCTGGTTCCTGGTTGTCGACCATAACAGCATGTTGACGTGTTTTTGTGTCTTTGCTTTAGTCACAGACATACGGTAGGCAGGTGTGTGACTGATGCTTTCCTTTGGCAAGTAAGTGGTTTTACGAGAGGGTTTAAAGCTGACAAAGGTTTGTGTTTCCAAGGTTCTTGCACAGGGAACTTAATGTTTGCATTTTTTATTTGAAAAGAAGTGGCTGTGGACTATTGAGGGGGGAGGAACTCAGTGTAATGTGAAGGGCTTCACACATGCACTCCGGCATTAATATATACATTATATACAATTGTAATTTTATATTTAAAAAAATTACCCTCTCACCCCCCTCGGGGGGTGGTATGTCTGCGTTCCTCAAGCTCGGGTCCTCTACCAGAGGGCTGGGAGTTTGAGGGGTATATATACATATATGTATATACACAATTTGGCATTCACAAACTACAATGTAAATAACTGAGTGTGTACTCCTTCTCTTATTAATATTATGATTTATTTATTTTTTGATTGCCAACTTTACTTTTTCCTCATTTAGAAGCTTTTCTTTTTTTCAAGACCCCTAAATGAAATATATTACCGTATTTTCTGGACTACAGGTCACTGCTTTTTTAACTAGTTTGGGAGGTCCTGTGACTTATATTCCGAAGCAATTTATATATGAAGAAAATACTGCATCATCATCTATGGCTACACGATGGCACCGTCTACACACGTAACAGCTGCTCCTGTATAGTGAAAGAGGTATTGTGATTCACACTCCAGAGCAGAAGGTGGCGATAATGCACCATTAAGCTGGATGCCAACCACCATAAAACAAGAAGAAGCAGAAGAAGACCTGAATGAGAGAGATATTCTGTATCTTAGAGAATGAGTAAATTTAAGAAATCATGCTCTCAAGCTGAAAGACCACGCTCTGGAATAAAAAGCAGGAATATAACTTTCATACTAATCGGAACAACACTTTTTTGGACTGTGTGAGACAACAAGAACATGAACAGCAGGTCAGCAAGCCAAATTTAAGCTAAGGCTATTATCTTTTATAAATGTTTTAAAAAAGAGCTTTCAAATGTTTAATTACAATCCACGTTTACCTCACCTATGATTGTCTGTTCAGTGATGACAATAAGCAGTTTACTTCAGTTTTATGCCTCGTGCAATAACATTAATTAGCTCATTAGGATCTGTTGGCTAACGTGGTGTTTGTGCTATGAATAAATAATGTGCAGATTAAATAAATTTTGCTTCTTGTTGCATGAATGTGACTTATATATGTTTTTTCCTCTTCATGATGCATTTTTAGACAGATGCAATTAATATTCCAGTGCGATTTATAACCGGAAAATATGGTACCTTTTCTCCACTGTTCCAATGACTGTCTCAATTTCACATTTGTTAAATTGCTTTTCTTCTACTGTGTTGTTCTCCGTGACCCATGTGAGGAAATAGGCCTGGCTTCAGAGCACCAGACACAGACAGGTTTTATATGCAAATGATTACTTGAGGGAGTATCTGCATTCATTTATGGGTAAAGATGAGAGTGAAAAGCAGGCTTATGCATATGTGGACAATTTCACAATGGTTGACATATATAAAGGAGACCCATACGTACACGTGGCTTTATAATTCTGGTGAAAACAATGTGTTTGCACATTTCGGCTTTTGTGCAAATGTGCATCACAAACCCTCCATCATGACAGCTGATGTAAACAGCTGACATCAGCAGCCCGGGCTCTCCTCAGACCCCACAGGTGTTCACTCCTTTTATCTACAGGTCCCCTTCCACAGTTTTTACACCACAATAATTTAACGCCCTTGAGTGTTTTGGAAAACCTAGTAAGTCTATTTTTTTTTTTAAATAAGGCAATTTTTTTAGTCTTACTACTTTTTCCTTATCTTATGACATACCATTCAGCAAGAAAACATTTATGGTTTCATAGATATTGAAGCAGCGGGACCAAGCAAGTTCCAAGAACTGATTCACTTATTCAGCCAAAACCTAGCAATTTTTAACTTTGGTCGGCTTTTTGAAGCCAAAGTTCAATATTCTAACATTTCCAGAAGCAATGGGGGGGGACCCAGAGGTATTAGTGAAGCAAAAAAAGCAAAACATCTTGAAACTGATGATGTGTTTTCCCCACTTTACTGTTTTCGTACTTACTAGGTTTTTCCAAAATGCTCAAGAGACCTCTCTGGAACCACCAAGGCGCCTTATCACCCGTCAAGGTCACAGCTCTAAGTGACCTTGGACTCTGCAGCTTGCGGTGACAGAGCGCTTACAATGATGCCAACCTGTACAGCGACACTACAAGGCAAGGTGAAACACTGCGATCCACCTCTGCCACGTCTTGCTGAAGTCATGTGTGACATGTGAGAAGACTCCTGCTGTGCAGCACCAAATGTGCAGAGAGAGTTGGAGGGAGGGAGAGAGGATGAAAGTTCTTGTTGCAGAACTGATGTTATCAAGTCAAACCTGAATCTACATTTTCTTTTGATGGAGATCATGTGAAGTGTGTGTAATGTGAGGGAGGGAGAGAGAGAGAGAGAGAGAGACTGAGAGAGAGAGAGAGAGAGAGAGAGAGAGAGATTGGGAAATCTCTTTGAATTGCTACACAGTATGTTCACCCTTGAGGAGTCTCAGGTCGTCCTTGTGAAGGGCCCATCACAGCCCTCCCCTCTTCCTCCCCCCTTTTCCCCATCAGTGTCTCCTCCCCCTTCTAAAAAAAAAAAAAGAAAAAGAAAAAAGAGCTACCCATCTATACTCCTCCCTCCTCTCCTCTCCTGTCCTCTCCGCCTGCAGATCACCGTATTGGGTATTGGTCGCCTCAGGTGTGAAGGTGCGGGACGGCTGCGCAAGTCTCCGCAGCGTCACAGCGGACAGTTGTAGAGCGCGCGCCGCGCGGAGTGCGGAATTCTAAAAGGCGCAAACTCCCCCCATCCTCTCCCATCATCCCGTCACTGTGATGTTACCCGACTTGTGACTGTGTGCACTCTGCGCGTGCAGTCGTGGAGGGCTTCCCCCCTCCTCCGATCCCCACCTCCTCCCGCTGAAATATTTATGAGAAAACGGAGGGAAATGATTGTGGTCACGTTTTTTGGCTGACAGCCGGCTGTCCTGGAGCAGCTGGAGCGGAGTCCGGAGCGAAGCGCACCGACACCTGCAGTGACATGTAAAGGGAAATCCCACTCAGCAATCTGGTAAGTTGAAAGAGTTTTAGTTTCATCTCGTGCCAGCATGATTTCAACTCTGATTTCATGTTTAAATTGTGTACATTTACTTGAACTGTAAATCTGCATAATGTAACAAACTGACAAAATTGTATTTCCTATGCTTTAAGAAGTAGAAAACACCTCAGTAGATACAATCTAAAAATATAATCTCAGTGGACCTACAGTCATATATTTTATCACAGTTGTCCAAGTCTCCCATTTTTCACCGACTCAGGGTAATTGTTGGTGCGCGCTTCAGTCACATGGATGCGCCACGCGTAAACGTGGATCCACTGATCATGTTCAGGACGTTGTCTTGCTTTAAAGCAAACAGCCCGTTTAACTGCTGTTTTAACGTTTATTGTTTGAATCAAACTGCAGTAGATGTTTGTGAATATTCTTCCATCAGATCATGTTTTCAGTCTCCATCAGCTCCCCCCCTGCATTCACCAAACACACGTCATTTATTGTTTAGAAATGTGTGGGATCTTTGAAACAAGACTTTTTCTTTTATTAGCGTCATTTTATGTAGGGGTTTTTGTCACACTGGTGTGAGGATATTATTTCCCTCCTTACAGTATAGTCAGGGTTTAAATGTCGACAAACACTGCAGTATTATTAACTCATGCTTCACCACATTTTTTTCATGGAACAGTAACAGACTGTTTCTCTAACGTGGCTCCAGAAGAGGGGCCAGGGAGGCCAGTGCAACCCTAGGATTTCATTGGCCATTGCACATGCAACCCAAAATTTTCAATCAAATCATTGGATCATTCCGTGTTAAAGAGCAGGTGTATGACCAGCATCCTCATTTTCAGTAGATGCACAGTCACATCCTCCAGGTAGATCACCTGGAAGATCACCCCCCACCCAAGTCAAGTCAAGTCTGGCAGCATGTGCTGGTGTGGTGCACTGCCGCACACCAGCACCACACCACAAAACCACCTTGGGTCCTGGCAACCACCCAGACAGACAACTGGTCCATCCCCACATCCTTAAAATAACTGCCACAGCCAGGTGAAGCGTGGGCGTCGACTTGGCCTTCTCCAGCCACTGAGGTCCTGAACACTCAGACACATACGTGCTGGATCACACATAGGGAAACGTGCCACATGGCCAAAATGTTGAAGCTGACACTCCCTCACAATGCAAATGATATGCAAGTGATCCCCCACCCCCTCTCTGAGAATTTCTGACTTGTCCTGGTAGACTGGTTTGTGTGCCCCTGTGAACCTGACCGGGGTTTTGTTGGGGGGAGCGGCAGTAGCACCTGTAGAGTGTCTCTGGTGAGGGGGTCTGAGCAAAAATCAAAAAATGTTGTGGAACATCACCTCACCTGGCACACGGAAACTGCAACTCCTTTCTGGAGCCAAGCCTGTGAGGAGCAGTCGGTTGGCAAATGCCTGGTTGCCAGATCTTTATCCACGGGCCCTGGTGGGGCTCAGTGACATGTTCCGTAGCTGACATAGTGTGGGCTCACAACCCACAGAGGCATTCGGGTTGGGAGCAATGTGATTGGGGTTTGTGTGTGGGTTGCGGCATATTGAGACCTGAGTGCAGAAACTACTGTGACCTTCATGCTTGTTCTTCACAGTGATGAGATTTATGAGCAGTGACCACGAAGATTTGGTACCTCCATATTTCTTTTGAGGAACATTTTCAGGCACAGCACCATAACGACACACAGTACACTTTCCAATATGGGATTTCTCACAGTGTTACCAGGTACGCTAATGTGTACATCAATCAATGTTCACTGAAACATTTGTGCTGCTTGGCCATTTTAGGTCAAATGAAGACCAGAATCCCCTCTAAATGATTGATTAGCCATAACACCAACTCTCAGCAAGGGATGGATACCAAAACCCTGTATTAAACAGGCCCCAGGGCTAAATTATTAAAGACCGGGGTATTGATAAGCTCCGAGGTCAACGGTACTACTTTCGGTAGTGGAGAAATTAAGAAAAGAAATATATTATTGCTCCGAAAAAGTTAACTTTCACATTCACTTTCATTGCAGACAGTATGAACCCAAGATATTTCATGTTTTGTGTGGTCAACTTATATTTAGACACTTATATTTAGAATAAATTGCCCCATCCCAACTTGTTTTGGAATGTGTTGCAGGCCTTAAATACAGGAATGGATGTATATTAACAAATTAAATGAAGTTGACTGCACAAAACGTGAAATATCTTGGGTTCATACTGTCTGCAACAAAACAGAAGTCAATGTAAGAATCACTGTTTATTTTGTTTTGTTTTTTTGTTTGTTTGTTTTTCTGCATTTTCCATTTCATCCCAACCTTTTCTGATTTGGGGTTGTATAAAATGTTACAGTTTACTCACAAAGCAGCTGGATTAGGATCTGATTCATCGTGATCTATATAATTAAAAAAATTATTGTTATGATTCATTCATTCATATGATTCAACTATTCTATGATTCAACAGGGGCAGCAACTAGACTAGGATAGAACAAAGGACGCAGAAGTCAGTTTGCACACAGATTGTTTTTTAGTGAAAGAACAGTTAATTGGATTAATAAGTGATTATAATTGATGCACAGCTTTGGGATGAATGCAGTTGGGTTTTAATCAGTAAAAACTAGTATCTCATGGAACAGAGAATGCTGAAGAACGTTGCAATTTTTGGATTAGTCGCTTTTTGGCGAGGAGAACATTGGCGAAAATCAGGGCTCACCTCTGTCATGAGCGGCTTTTTTCTGCCCGACGTGCTGCTGCCCTTGAGGTAAGAATCGCTTTGTCTTGTCCTGATGAAACCCAAAAATCGTAACGTTCGTTAGCATTCGCCGCTCCGTGAGATACAGACATAATCAACCCACCGCTGATGTGTCGTGTAATTTGTATGTATGTTGGACGACTGCGTGATGGATTTAACTCTGTGCTCTCCGGTTAAGGATAGTGCAAATGTGTTAGTCATGTTCCAATTATTTTAATGTCAAAGTGGTGTTAAGGTCTGCAGCTGATCATTCAAATGAATGCTGCCTTCATTTCTTGGAGTCGAAATGCTGCAGAAGGTTCCGGTTCCATGCCTTGATATTTTATAACAGTCTAAGTTCTAAAAGCTTTTCCTCATCCCTTTTTACCATGTGACAGCCCTTTAATGTTTCCTTTTGTGTTAGCACCTATTACTTTTACATTCTCTCTTTCTTTCTGAATTTTCTGATTCATTACATTGAAACACACTGTGGTGTGAAACAAGTGCAGACAGGTGCATAAGTATCTGGACAGTGATCCGATTTTTGTAATTTTGCCTCTGTATGCCACCACAATGGAGTCAAAACAATCAAGATGTGGTTGTAGTGCACATGTTCATCTTTAATTGGTTTAATGAAATATTGCAGTAACTATTTAGGAATTACAGCCATTTCTATACACAGTCCCTCCATTTTCAGAGGCCATAAGTAATTGGACAAACTAAATATTATTGTTAACACAAATCATCACTTTTTATTTAGACAAGTCACTAGATGGATACATGAACATTTCCTAGTCACTGAATATGTCTTGTACTTCATTTACATCAATCTTTAAGAAATACAAACATTATGGTACTGCATTATAAATCTGTCTGGAGTAGGCAGTCCTAAATAACTGAGTGAAACCCCGTTCTCACTTTCACAGATATGCATCCTGGAAGGTCACGGTCTATAACAGTTCATGGTTGCCCACAAATTTGGTCTAGTGCATGGTTTGACGATGTAAGGTGTTGGACTTGTACAACCCCAAATCAGAAAAAGTAGGAACGGTATGGAAAATGCAAATTTAAAAAACCCTGCAGTGATTCTTACATTTACTTTGATTTATATTCCATTGCAGACCGTATGAACCCAAGCTATTTTATGTTTTGTGTGGTCAGCTTCATTTCATTTGTTAATATACATCCATTCCTGCATTTCAAGCCTGCAATACATTCCCAAAAAGTTGGGATGGGGGCAATTTAGGACAAGTAATGAGGTAAAATAAATAAATAACAATGTTCTTTCAAACAGGTGATATCAACGGCTGTAATCATGATTTGGTACAAAAGCAGTCTCCATGAAAGGCTCAGTCTTTGAAGAGCAAAGATGGGCAGAGGATCTTCAGTTTGTCAACAAATGCATGAAAAAACCATTTAAATGTTTAAAAACAATGTTCCTCAAAAAAAGATTGGAAGGGATTTGCATATTTCTCCCTCTACAGTACATAATATCATTAAACATTTCAAGAAATCTGGAGGAATTTCAGTGCATAAAGAGTAAGGGCGCAAGCCTAAAGCCCATGTCACACTATTACTTATTTGCTTCCCGCATGCATCTCGTATTTAAAATTTAATTTACGGCCCATAAACAGGAAAAAAATGTTTATTTTTGAGACCATATTTGCTCATACCGTATGGTTCCCACCCACTTTAAGTGCACCTTGCATACACTACTGCACACAGGATGAATCCAGGATGTAAAATAACCTTAAGCTTCCATAATGTCCTTATGGTTTTATGTATGGTTCTCCAATGGTTCCCGAAAGGTCCATATGGTTACCGTGTACATTCCCAATTATGCCACTTTTAACATTTCTGCATCTGCTTGAAAAAAAGTGACGTGCTCGCACAGAGGACACACACAGCAAAGAGGAGATATTTGGCTTGACACGTCACTCATTCTTAAAAACAAAAAAGACCAAGCTAAAAAAAATTTTGTTGGGGGGGATATATGCGCTCTGCAGAGGTGCGCAGCGATGCGTGTCCTCTGAGCAGGTGATCTGTGTGTGATCTGAACACATCTGATTGCAAATAGACGTGTGCCGTTCTACTCGTGGATTTTTATTTTTTATCCACATACAGAGCCATGAATTTATGTTTCAATAGCCCATTGAGAATTAGAATAATTGTATGATCAGGTGGAGGTCGGTTGCAGATATCTAATTCAGATAACCTCTTTGGTGCAGGCGGATGATTAGCAGCGGGTTTTGATGACGTCAGAGCTGATCTGGCTGTGTTCCCGAGTGCATTCACAATATGTTGCAATTACATAACACTTGCAGACCTTGCGCACGCTGCCGTTGAGTTTGAGAAGACTTTAAGTGGAGTTTACGGAGAGTTCCAGTAAAACACCAATGGGAGCTCAGCCCCGAAAGTTTTGAACATTTCAAAACTCTCTGCCCATTTGTTTTTCATCCCACACGCAGACCCATGTGTTGTTTAAGCACCCTTCCCTTTAAGCTGGCGTAACCTTCGTCTTTTTAAATTTCTAAATACAGGCTGTAGCAGGAAGCAAATATGTGATCATGTGGCAGGGGCTTAAGCTGAACACCCATGATCTTTGATGCATTATGAACCGTCATTCATCAATAGCTGATATAACCACATGGGCAAGGGATTACTTTTGGAAACCTTTGTCAAACACTACAATACAGAGTTACATTCACAAATGCCACTTAAAACTTCACTGTGCAAACAGTGCAACCCAAATTGCACTATGCACAGTTTCTCCACCCACAACCACAGAAGCCTAAAACTCCTTCATCTGTCTTCATCTTGGTGGCTTCCCTCATTGATCTCCTTCCAGCATGGTCACTCAATTTTTGAGAACCAGTTACTTGACACAGATTATACATACAGTACCATACTGTTTGCATTTCTTAATGATTGATGTAAATGAAGTCAAATTGCACTGCAAGGTGTATTTGAAGATTACATTCATTGACTTGTTCATGTGTCCATCCCCAGACTTGTCTCAAGAAAACTGGCTGTGAAAGTGATGATTTAGTCCTTATATTTAGAATAAATTACCCCTGTTCAAGCTTTTTTTGGAATGTGTTGCAGGCTTGAAATGTAGGAATTGATGTATATTAGCAAATTAAATGAAGTTGATCACACAAAACATCAAATATCTTGGGTTCATACTGTCTGCAATGAAATAGAAGTCACAGTAAATGTGGTGATCACTGCATGTTTTTTTTATATTTGCATTTTCCATATCATCCCAACATTTTCTGATTTGGGGTTGTAGTTGCTCTGATGTTGTGCCAAATACATGTAATGTTAAATAATGTTCTTTATTACCATAGTACCAGAAAATATGTCATATCTGTCTAGTTAAGTGATAATTGTTTTAAATGATTCAACTCATTATATTAAGTCTAGCCACATATTCAACATGAAGAAAAAACTCTGTAAACTATGTTCTGAATTGAAAAATTATTATTTTATTTCAAACATTTTCAGAGTAGAATGAATTATTTCCTCAAATATTAAAAAGGTCAAAAATATTTTTGTCATCTCTTTAATTGTCTGATTTGCATTTTGTTGAAATAAACATTACAAGCACTCAGCATACATGGTATTTAAGAGTGTAAAAGGTGTCTTCTTGGGAAAAAATTAGAAGGATGCATTTGGTATATTTTTAGCCACCATCTTGGATATTGGTGGCCATATTGGATTTCGTTTTTATGTGTGTGTTTGTGTGTGTATGTGTGTAAAATTGAACATCAAATGCTATTTAGTGTGTGATTAGAATGATATTTAGTGTTCTCTTCAGCATTTATATGTGTTTAGAGGCAAAATGTAATTTCATAAACATAACATTTTGGTTGCTACGGCGTCACCTTAAAGGTGATAAAATCAAGAAACTACGTGATATTGATTGCTATCATGCTGAAATTAACTG
>OMMV01000492.1:0-10677 GCA_900302635.1 Chatrabus melanurus
GGTGGTATCGTTCCCAGTTCTGTTTCTGTCCTGGTTCCTCGTCCTGTTGTTTAACCCTCTTGTGTCTTAGTTTTCTCCACAGACCTGGTTTTCCTCCCCACGGACTTCTCCTGACCTTGGACTCCTCCATGACCTTCGCCCTCCCTGTCAAGTTCTGTTTCGTTTCCAGACTGTGACTGCTGGTTTGTTTTTTGACTCAACCCCCCTGGTTTATTTATCGGTTTTATTTTATACAATAAATTATATAACTTTATCCTTTGGTTTGGTCTGTCTGCATTTGGGCTCTGCATTATATGTTCCGACACAACAGGGACGGCATAAATATGAGTCCTACCCACGTTCAGGGACCTTCCATTTTTATCTGTGATCCAAAAGACCCTCAGAGCTTTTTTAAACATGCCACCTCCAACACCCACATGGTAAAAACAAAACCTGAATTAATTAAATGAAAACGACATGGCTCCAGTAATCCTGTGCAAAAACAAACATTTACACACCCTCACATCCATCAGTTTCCCTGCAGCTTTTCTTGGCAGCGAGGCCAAATTAATGTTCACAAAACAACACGATGACGACATGAAAAACCAGCACAACATGGAGATGTCATTAAAAACCAGTGCACATACGAGACTATTTTAACCTCCACCAAAGTGGTAATGTTTTCACCCCGTGTGTTGTTAGGAGGATTACTGAAACACTAATGGGGGGATTTTCTCCATACATGGTGAAACTGTTGGATTTAAAGTGGAAGTGAATCCATTAATATGCACTCTCTCACAACTTTGAAGAAATTGTGAGAGAGCACACTGATACAACTGACGTTTACAAAGGTGGGTTCATCTTTGCATCGACTGTTATATATGGGAAACCCAAAAGGGTGGAACCAGGGCAATTAAATAAGATTTTTATGTTGCAAGAGTCAATGTGCTGTTATTGAAACAATTTCTAAAGCTTGCTGAAGCTTTGGTGTAACCTGATAAACTGATCCTCCCATATCAAATCACCCAGAGGGTCCCAGTTCACCTTCTCAGATTCCTCTGGATAAAGTCACAGGTGCTCCTCGACCAAACTTATGGAGACATCCCAAATATTAGGTCTGTATTGTTAAAGGTTTGGAAACTACAGCTCTTTAAAATTTTAAGTAATTTCATACATTTTGCATAACGAGCCTTTCAGTCTACATTCTGACATTCATCGCTTCTTTCAGATGTGATGTACAGCTTTAAACCTTTGTGACAAGGACTAACCAAGTTGACATGGCACATTGTAAAATGTCTGCATCAGGCCTAGTACAGATACTGTCACATCAGTTTGGGACATAAGTTATTTTATTGTTTTTATTCAAGAACCTGACCAGTGGCCCTTGAATAATTTGATACATCTGCCCTTGTCATGATCCCTGGACTTTGTTGTTATTGTATGTATGTATGTTCTCTTTTGCTGGTTTTTGTTCTCCCTCATCATTGCTCTGTCAGTGAAGTTGCTGATTGGGAACGTGTAGCGGCTGACACGCCTGTTGCTTATCAACCTGTAGTATATCCACCCTGACTTTCCACTCCGTCCTCACCAGATTATTCGTTCTACTTGGTGGTACACTTTGGAAGCAGTAACCTCTCTTTAAGATCTGATTTTTGCTCTCTTGTCTTTTTGCCTCTTTTGTCAGCACCTAGATATATGCTGCCATTTGCTCCACTGGCACCCCACCTGGTTCTACGGTTACCTGGTCCCTGGCTTCCCCACAGACCTCCAGTGCTTCTCCCTCCATGCCTCACTACAACCCCGGCAAACATTCATTCATATCAGCGCTTTGGAAATAAACTTTTTAACTTTTTTAAATCACTGGCTTTGCAGTTGAGTCCTCTCCTTTTGCTACAGACTGTAACAGAATAATCTGGCCATCATGGACTCAGCAGGGGCAGACCCAGTTCATGAGGCTCTTACCTCCCACAGCACGCTGCTCAGGCCTTGTCCACACTACTCTGGTTTCACAGGAAACCGTCTAAGTATCTCTCCGTTTAGGCCTTTCATCCACACTAATCGGCTGTATTCCCCGCCGCAAACCAGAGCCTTTTGAATCCGCTCTCCAGAGTGGAGCGATCTGAATCCGCAGCAGTCGTGGCTTTGTGTGGACAGCCTAACCGTCTGTTGATGCAGTAATATTAACCACCAGCGGGCGGAAGCAGCGGTGTGTCCTGTCGCTGTGAGCGCGGCTGTTCTGCCCACAAAAGAAGACCACACAGTTGAGATCACTGCAGAATTATTTGTTTTTATTATTTTTTTAAAATTTGTATTTTTTTATCGCCCTCTGTCCACAGATGGTTTAATGGGATTTCTTCTGGTTCTTGGGCAGCATGTAGGAGAAATAATACGTCGCACTGTGCTGGAGATGACTGTGGAAGTGACGGCTGGATGTTTTTTTTTTGATGTCCTCCTGTCAACGCTGGTTTGTGTGATTTACTCTCGTTCTTGGACGCTGTGAACAAAAAGTCCGTGTGTGAAACTGTCAGCGGAGGACATTTGAAGGTAAGTACGTCACATGACCGTCTGGATAAACACTGATTATTTTATATAGAAGTGAATCAAACGCTATAAATAGGTCAGACATACGATCTGTTATGTATATGATAACTGTACGTGTCCTCTGTAGGTTTTTTATGCAAAGTTAGACGTGTTGTTCTGACTGACTTTGCTGACTTGTTTTTTTTTTAAAGGCTAAGCTATGTTTCTGTTATACGTCACTGTGTGACAGGGCTTTAATGAAGAGTGTTTTGGGCATTTTTAGTAACATGTTGAGTGATAAACATCACGCTGTATAATCTGCACATTGTATATCTGTGCACAGTACTGCATAGGGCTGCACAGTACTTCTGTGGAGCGGACCCACGTCACTATCAGCCTCCTGCCACACGATGGCAAAGCGTGATGCCCTTTCAGTTTGCTCTGCAGTACAGCGCGCTCCTAAAGCTGAAGAAGAAATGAAACCAGCTTTAATGTGGACGCAGAGATTTTCAGACATGGCCACGTGCCGCATTCATTTAGAACCGGAGCTCCTGACGAAACCAGAGCAGTGTGGACATGGCCTCAGACAACATGAACAGCAGCTCAGAGCACTCACAGAAGCAATCAAGCCATGGCAGCTCAGATAAATCTACTTTGTTCCCAAATCTCTGCACTCTCAGATCAGCTATCACGGTTTACCCCAGCCGTTCAACCCACTCCATCACAGCCGTCAGTTCCGAACCCGACTCCTCCACAACTAACCCAGTCAATACAAGAAACTTATATCTGTAATCCTGAACGCTACTCTGGTGACCTTGGTTCATGAAAGTCATTTTTCATTTTCAATCAACATCCATTAACTTGCGCTACTGAACAATCGAAGATAGCTTGCCTTAGTCGTCTGATATGGGGTGACGCACTAGTTTGCATGACAGCCCTCTGGGAACAACAATTTCCCATTTTGTCCTCATATTCCACACTCACCAGCGAATTCAAGAAAGCTTTTCATCACCCGATGCAGGGGCAGGCAGCTTCTAAGAGGTTGTTTTCACTCCACCAGGGTGTTTGCAGTGCTGCTGAATTCTCCATTGAATTCCGGATATTGGGTGCCGAGTCCTGTTGAAATGACACAGCACTACGGAGTGCATTTATTAATGGCCTGGCGGATAATTTAAAGGATGAACTGGCTGTTCGGGATGAACCCAACTCCCTCGATGAATTAATTTCTTTAACTATAAGACTGGACAACAGATGAGAAAAAGGTGGTATAAAAAGGGCCAAAGGGGGGAGTTCGTGTCTTCCTCTCAGATCCCTCTGTGAGCAGCATGATTTTCATCTCCTCACTCACTCACTACAATTTCCAGCTCCTCCGCCCCTTGTAGATGAGCTGATGCAATGTGGCAGGGCCAAATTAATTCCTGAGGAGCAGCAACATGGAACTGCTGACGGAGAGTGCATCTGCTGTGGCCTCAATGGTCACATTCTCAGTAATTGTCCAGTTCAGCCAAACGAGAATGCTCACCAGTAGGCACCGGGCTGTTGGTGAGCCGCACCATACTTTTAGATTCACATCGTTCCAAAACTCAAATCCCGGCCACGATTCAACTTAATCGACAAGTCTTTTCACTTTCTGCATTAATAGATTCTGGAGTAGAAGCTAACTTCCTCGACAAAGATTTCATAATTCATGCTGGTATTCAAATTGAACAACTCAGTAAAACCATAAATGTTAATGTTCTTGACGGTGCTGTTCTTTCCCAGATCACTCACTGCACTTCTCCCCTTCAGTTAGTCACTTCATGTAACCACCATGAAAAGACTCATCATCCTCCACTCCCCTCCTTTTAGACCATTGCTGGCTTTGCAAACACAACCCTCAAATTGACTGGCTGACCGGTAACATGTCCCAGTGGAGTGATCCATGCATGTGGAACTGTTTACAACCTGCTGTTCCAACCACAGAGGTCGCCAAACCATCATTTCCATCCAAACCACCCGATTTGATTTCAGTACCCACGATTTATCATGATCTGGCTGAGATTGGGCGTTACCTCTTCCACCTCACTGTTCCACTGATTTACTCCCGGGCACACTGTTACCATCTAGATGGTTATACAGCCTGTCTCACCCAAAGAGGGAATCGATGGAACAGTACATTGACTCTCTAGCTGCAGGTATTATTCGACCGTCCTCATCTCTATTAGGTGCCGGTTTCTTTTTTGTTCACAAAAAGGACAGCATCCTCCATCTGTGCATTGATTTCAGAGGGTTGAATAACATAACCGTAAAAACATAATACCCGCTTCTTCTCCTCAGTTTGGCTTCTGAACTCCTCCATGGTGCCTCTGTTTACTAAACTTGACCTTTGTAACATCTACCATCTGGTAATGCCCTTTGATCTGACCAACATGCTCACCACATTTCAGTCTTTGGTCAATGACATTCTCCACGATTTCCTCAACCAGTTTGTTTTAGTTTATCTGGATGATATCCTCATTTACTCCAAAACCTTTACAGAACATACAATCACCATCCAAAAAGTCTTACAGTGTCTCCTGGAGAATCGCTTATTTGTTAAAGCTGAAAAATGTGCCTTTCAGTCTTCTGTCCCATTCTTAGGTTTCATTTTTGAGAATGGACAAATTAAAGCAGATCCAGAAAAGATTAATGCAATAACAGACTGGCTTGTACCCTCTAATGTTAAGCAACTTCAACGCTTGCTCAGTTTCACTAACTTTTACTGCAAATTCATTTGCAATTTCAGTCAAGTAGCCACTCCCCTCACTTAATTAACATTGCCTAAGTCACAGTTTCACTGGGATTCAGCAGCTGATCAGGCTTTTTGGAATCTCAAACATCTTTTTACCTCAGCCCCATTGTAAACCAACCTGACCCTAACCGCCAGTTCATAGTCAAAGTGAATGCCTCTGACATTGGGATAGGGGCTGTCCTATCTCAACACCTAGCTATTGACCACAAAGTACATCCTTGCACTTTTCTTTTCTGTTGTCTGAACCCTGATGAGTGCATTTTTGATGTAGGCAAAAGGGAACTTGTGGCAGTTAAGTTGGCACTGAAGGAATGGAGGCACTGGTTGAAGGGTACTGACACCCCTTTTGTTGTTGGGACTGATCATAAGAACTTGGCATATATCCAATCCTCTAAACGCTTGCCAGGGCAGGTGGACCCTGTTTTTTGGATGTTTCATTTTTTCCATTACATACCACCCAGGATCTAAAAATGCCAAACCAGACGCACTCTCTCTACAGTTTACATCTTCAGATCACTCTCAGGACTCAGAACCCATCATTCCTCCTGCCCTTATTGTTGGCACCCTTGACCCTTGACCAAGGCGGCGCCTGCCCTTGACCAAGGCGGCGCCTGCCCTTGACCAAGGCGGCGCCTGCCCTTGACCAAGACGGCGTCTCTACATCTGGAGTTGGTCCCCGGGCGCCGGACTGTGTGGCTGCCCACTGCTCCTAGTGGTTGGATTGTGTCTAACTGTAATTAGGATGGATTAAATGATGAGGGCAAATTTCGTTGTATGTATCCATGTATGTACAATGACAATAAAGACTCTTCTTCTTCTTCTTCTTCTTCTGGCTTACTTCAGCCCTTGCCATTCCTGGTTGCTCCGGTCTCACATCAGCCTGGACATCATTACTGGACTTCCACCTTTGAAAGGGCACACAATTTTTCTCACCATAATTGACCGTTTTTCCAAGACTGCACACTTTATCTTTAAGTTGTCACATTTTGTGTGATCTTGTGTGCATTTTTAGAGTGTGGACTAAAGATACACTTGTGTATCTATAGTCACTGCATTTTGTTTTAAATTGGAACGATCAGTTGTTGTTTTTTTGTCAAAAACTAGTCATGTTTTTGAGAAAATGAGACAAATCAAATCCTCTGAGTACCCTTTATTGATGCCAACAGACTCCTGCAGTTTTAAGCTGACATTTTATTAATCTCTTTTCTCGGAAATTGTACCGCTCGCATTTATTCACAGGACAACATGTGCTCAGTAAATATGTAATTTTTATGGAGTTCTACTTGTTTATTTAAGCTAATGGTGCTCAGTGCTTCACCAAGTGCAACAAGGTCATTTAAGAGGGTCAGACAGAGACAGACAACAGACTCAGTCTCAGTGGTCCTCTTCTGTCATGTTGTTTCATCATCCCAAATGGTTCCTCTTTCCCAGTATTTTTCAGGGTTGAGTCCGGTGGGGTTCCCTCTAAAATGTCTTTGTCCCACATACTTAAATGGCAACAAAGACAATTGAAGACTGGCTAATGGACACACAAGCTGATGCCACCACAGCTGCATACCATCTGCAGTGATGAATGTTAGGGCTGGGATGATACATTTAACTCCCAATACAATACGCATCATGATACTTGGGTGCCAATTTGATATGTGTTGCGGTACTTGAAAAATGGATGTTCATTCATTTTCTGCCGCCGGGTCGCGGTGGCAGCAGACCAAGCAGCTCAGCCAGTACTTCCCGATCCTCAGCCCAGACCTGTAACTCTTCCTGGGGGATCCCGAGGCATTCCCAAGCCAGCTGGGAAATATAATCCCTCCAGCATGTCCTGTGTCTTCCCTGGGGCCTTCTCCCAGTTGGACGTGCCTGGAAGACTTCCCTAAGGAGATGGCCAGGGGGCATCCTCACCAGATGCCTAAACCACCTCAACTGGCTCCTTTTGATACGAAGAAGCAGCGGCTCTACTCCGAGTCCCTCCTAGATAGTCGAGCTTCTCACCCTGTCCCTGAGTGTAAGCCCAGACACCCGACGAAGGAACCTCATTTCTGCCTCTTGTATCCAGTCTCTCTCTGGGAGTTTGGTTCCAGAGCCCATGCTATGCGTGGAGGTGTGCCCAACTATTTCTAGTTTGTGTCGCTCAGCCTCCTGCACCAGCTCAGGCTCCCCACCAGCGAGGTGACATTCCAAGAGTCAAGTACCATAACCAAATGTCAGTTTGTGTGGGCTTTTGCCCCTGTCCACTGCCCATTGAACAGCACACCAGACCCTGTAATCTCTCGTTGCGGGTGGTGAGCCCACATGGAGATGACACCATGTTGTTTTGTCAGGCTGAGCCCGACCGAGCCCCATGGCCCATGGCTCCCCTCGCAGTTTCCCTATTCCGGGCGAGGTGACTCCATCCACTTTAGTGTCAGTCATAAAGGGTTTTTGAATCGACCTTTTTCTGCCTCCTCACCTGGGACTAATTTGCCCTAACAGGAGCAAATGATCCAGACAACACAACTCCCAGGATCACCAGAGCCCACAAACCCCTCCACCATGATAAAGTGTTGATTCAGGGAGGGGAAAATGGATGTGGACATGTCCAAAAGCAAAAATAAAGAATTTATTGCAAATAAAGTGAAATTTTGCAGTATGTCGAACATTTTCCAGACGAGAAACTATTCCTACATGGACTGTGGTTTGGGTGAAAAACCGGACATCCAGGAATATCCGGAAAACTTTCTACATCTGTCATCTTCCTTCAGAAAGTGCTGACCACGCCTCCTCCTCCATACAGGATCTTGTGAGGAACATCATCACCTTAAATGAGAGATTCAAGGCCATGTTCAGACCTCTCATCTACATCTGAACTTAGGAGGAGAACTTTAGGGGAAGCTTCACTGGAAGGCACCTTCCCTTGACCAACAGATATCAGCTACATTTTTTTGCAGATGATGTTGTGCCAGCCAAGGCTCACAAAGAGGTACTTCTGTCTCAGACGTAATGCTGTTTTTATTTTCTAAGAAACCATTTTCAAAAATCAGCACCAGGCACAGAGAGCACTGTTCCCGCTGAATCACAGTGCTGCTCGCATGTATATGTGCACTCAGACAGTCGCAAGGACATTTTAAAAATGCTCAGTGTTCACTGCACATGTTCAACTGCGCTGAGATGAAGTAATACAAGAGATTTGCAAGAAAAAGGAAGAATATAAAGCTTTTGATTCTGAACATATAAAAACAACACAGCTAACCGCCTTTAGAGAACTCAGACTGATGAATCATACAAAGCTGCATAAAGTTCAGGTTTATATTATGAGGCAGGTGACTCACAGATGAGTAACTATCGATGCATTAGCATTCTACCTGCTGTGTCAAAGGTTGGTGAGAAATGGATAGCTGAACAAATCATTTCTCATTTCTCAATAACAGGCCATTTTCAATGGACTGTATGCAATTTGGTTTCAAAGATCATCAGAGACTGCAACAGTCGAATTTCTGGAAATAAGTCAAGCTGATGGTGGATACATGAGCCATTTTTCTGATACACCGATAGTTAAGATAGCAACTGTGGTTATTAAACCTCTCGTTTAAAAACACTTGCCTTGATCTTGGATTATTAGCCAATTACAGGCCGGTCTCAAATTGACCTTTTTTTCCCAAAAATTCTAGAAAAAGTAGTACTGCAGCAACTTCCTGATTATTTTTTCACTAGCAATGTTTTTGAACCCTTTCAGTCAGAATTCAGGACTTGCCATTCTATTTAAACTGCTCTTGATAAAGTAGTGGCCCTGCGATGGACTGGCGGCCTGTCCAGGTTGTACCCCGCCTCTCACCCAATGACCGCTGGGATAGGCTCCAGCAACCCCCATGACCCTTAATTGGAGTAAGCGGGTATAGAAAATGAATGAATGAATGATAAAGTAGTATCTTCTTGCTGTGGATTCGGGTATCATTTTAGTGTTGCTGCTGCTGGACCTTAGTGGAGCTTTTGATATACTATAGATCACTGCATATTGTTAAATGGACTCAAAAACCTTTGGTATTTCTGGTCAGGTTCTTTCAAACAAACTGCCAGCTGCTCCATTGGGCATACTGGCTCTGTGTACCTTGTGTGGACCTGGAGATTGTCGGTGCGTCTCCTTCCTGCAGACAAATTGGCTGCCTCGTGTGCCCGGTCGCTGTGCAAACGGAGCTCTGTTACAATCATAACAAAATTTCCCACAGGTTCTTCTTTCTTTGCTGCTCATCTTTTCGGGGACAGATACGTCTTCAACAAACATGGCAACTTTTCCGACTTGCTCCAGCAGCTAGACCAGAAAGACAGTGACATAAACTCCACCTACTCAGTGGCAGGCACACTGTGTCTGGTGTGAAGGGGTCAGCGCTGGCCTGTGCCAAATTTGTGTAAGAGCTTTCCATGTGGAAGGGCCATTTGACTAACATGGCCATGATTGCACAAATAAGTACAATCTACCTGTGTTTCAAAGGACATCTGCGTTGGGTGTTCAAACCACAACTCCGTTAGGTGGAAACTACAAATGACTTTCTTTCTCGCCAGGTAGATAGTCCCTGTAACTTTCCGACTCCCATCCTTAAACAGCTGCACCGGCACTTTTCCATGACTGGCATAAGTACATTTGGGCATTTTATTTTTTCTTCCATTTTATTCAAGATATTTCTTCTGCAGATACACAAGAGCCAAATACGGATCAGAATGACAAGAAAATTGCTGAGCTTCTCCTTGAGCCGTCTCATGGAATATGATCAGGACATTTTGTTCCACACCGATTGCAGGGCAATCACACAAAGGCGTTTTGTTTGGCACAGAAATACATGTCACAGACCAAAGAGGTGTCAACACAAGAACATGAACAGACAACATTTAAAAAAGTGCTGTCCAGTGTCTAGTGCTGTCATAGTCCACCACATTTTTGTACAGGTCTAATTATCATTGGGTTCATTTCACATTTCTGCACACTGTGTTCAGAGAGGATTTCTACCTGTCTGAAGATCTCTCATTCCCAGTCTCACATTGCTTTATATCGCATGGTTTCACAGATGGTATCCAAAATATATAGGAACAGACTTAAAGAGAACTCCTCCGTAAAGAAAATTTAAGTGGAAGTGTCAAATTTCTGTTGTTACCAGGTAGATGGTTTTTCATAAATGTAACTAGTTCCTTATTAGAAAATGAGTCATGTAGGCATATCACTACAGTTAATAAGGTTTAATTATTAAAGAAGTGCCAAATGATCTCTGCATTGCACAATGTGATTTGCACAATTGCCCGGTTACGGCCAATTCTGTGTGTAGCTGCATGCTGTAGATATGCAGCATAAACTACAATGTCAGAATGTGATGCAACACATCAATGGCTGCAGACAGAAGACTCCGTAAAGAAAATGCTGCACCATTGTTAACAGTTGGCAT